>JAGFPH010000176.1:543696-561373 GCA_018207615.1 Philaenus spumarius | reverse complement strand
TACATAGAAAATGCAAAGTATTTCTTCGTACTTGTTGTTTATAATTCACTATCAGAAATATATTTACATTTGATGAAACATCGATTGTTTGGTTAGTTAGGCCGAAATGAGATAGCCTAAACAACTCTAGAGGGCAAACGCTCCGAAGGTCAACTTGGTCGAAGTTCTTTGTACACCAGTTCGGCGAATCTCCAATTATAACTTAGTGCTTAATCATTTCTTTATATCTTTGACCTTGAAATGACATTTACGACATCATAAATTGCTATGATTTTATTTTAAACGTGTTGCTTCAATAAGAGGAACAGAATTAAATTAATGTTTGTATTAACAACTAAGTTTATACTAACAATTGTTTTGCTCATTGCAATGCTTTAATCAAAACACTTTGAATATGTAAATATATTGTGATATATATTCCATTATGTTGTAAATATATATTGATTTTTATTAAATATTAGTGTTGGAAGAAAGAGCTTGATCCATTTTGTGATCACCAAATTTTACTGTAAAAATAATATTGAGCTTGACGTATTTATACGTGATAGAATAAAAGTTGAACATAGAATCTAACAACTAATACAAGATTATGAGATTCTATGTTTAAATTGTATTCGATCAAACTTTACTGTACCTGCACTAAACAATACTAACGATTTTAAAGAACATTTGCGTATTTCAATTCTATATTGCAATTTAGAAGCTTTTATTCTATATTTCAAAATTTTAACTTACTCAAATTCAACACATTTTTACAAAATAATAAAAACCTCTCTAAAAATTAAGACATAAAATATGTTTAACAAATTAACTATTCAAATGTGGTGATGTAAGCCTTATGAATCATAGGCCTTATGCTAAGTGCCTTGCTACACTCAAGGTCCTTGGTTCGAAAAGTGGATGAAAAATAGTTTGTTTCATTACAAGTTTGTAAAGTCAACTATTTCTGTACGAGATTGTGTTTTACGGGCTAGGTGGAGGTACTTAGTAATGAACGGTACATTTCATCCATTGCAAAATTAGTTTTAAGATTTTTGCTTTTTCTGACGAATAAACCAGAATGTTATTATCACTCAAATTGCACTTATTTCTCCAAGCCATTCTACAAACACTTGTGTTCATGTTCATAAATAGCTTTTGATCTCTCAGGAAGTACTTCTTCTGTT
This sequence comes from Philaenus spumarius, assembly GCA_018207615.1. Taxonomy (NCBI): domain Eukaryota; kingdom Metazoa; phylum Arthropoda; class Insecta; order Hemiptera; family Aphrophoridae; genus Philaenus; species Philaenus spumarius. Next base: position 560,207 of record JAGFPH010000176.1, on the reverse strand, counting down.
TATCTTTTTACTTCTAACATTACTTCCTTGTGTTCGGCCATTATTAATACATTTTTAGGTACAACAATAATAAGACAAAAACTTAATCTTTATAAATATGAAAAACTTTTAAATAACCTTTTTGTTTTATTTATTGAGAATAATTTTTTGTTGAAGCTATCAGCTGTTTTTATGTTTGTACTAGTCCGTAAAGTGTTAGGCCTACACACTATAATCATTAGTTGAAGCTTTAGAACAGATGTTTTTCATTGTCGTAATAGTCGGTAAAATTTTAAGGACTAGTACAAAACGTGTGATTTTACAGACTATACGCGCAAATGAAAAACTGCTTCTTTTAATGCAGTGTGACAAAAAATGTATTTTAGTCCAGTCGATTACAAGCTATTCCAAAGGCAACAAAGTTTAATCATCACCGGAAATTCCAGATTGGAAAAAAACCAGTTTTACACAAAATCAGATTTAATAAACATAATGTAAAAGATTCTACGAATATACTCAAATTTTAAAATGTTTAAATGTGTTGGCAAATTTCTACAAATAGAAGACAACTATTGTTTGATTTAAATCGACAAAATAGTTCTAAACCGGTCACCTAGGTTTTATTGTGTTTATTTTTTAAGCCTAAGTTCAAAATTTTTACAAATTAAAGAATTTTCTTTATTGGAATATATTTTATCGTCAATTTGTTGTGTTGAATAATTGCTGAATATATATGTTTATTTGTATTTATGAAATATTGTTATTTATTACTATTTCGATAAAATTTACAACATTTCGGGAAAAGTGATGAACTATTTGATTAAAATAAAAGCAGTCACTGACATGGTACAAGGTATTCGATCAGTCTTCGTGCTTGCTTCCAGTCCTTGCTGACCTAGAGTTCTGTATTACAGCTGGAGGAGGAAGGATCAAGGATGAAGTTTATCAACTCTGTCCGTCAAGTCCTTAACCAATTCGAGTTCGATGGCGTCGATTTGGCTTGGAGATTCCCTGAAGTCAAGGAGAAAAAGGAGAAAGGCACTTTTGGTAAGACAAGAGAACTCAAACTAGTAAGGTGTTTAGATGAAATTGTTGACAACTTTTATTTCTTTGGTTACATTCCACTCGAGTTACATATTTAAAATAATTACAAGTTACTATCTACAAATACAGGTGATAACATTAACATTAATAATGAAGTGGTGAACGACTAGTAAATGAAAAGGAAGGTTGTTTAGGATATACAAGCTAAATCCTACTTGACTAATAGGATTCAGTATGTTGGGGTGGCTGCAGTTTTGTATGGTATGATTCTTGACTACCCTATGGATCTGTTCTTGGTCCTGTATTGTTTGTATTATATATAAATTACTTTTCGAACCTCTGTTAATATTGATAGTGTCATTCAATCTGCAGATGTCAAAATTTTACTTTTGTGGCAAGATCTTATCTGAAATTACCATAACATGTTTTTTTTTATGTTGTCTTGCTAAATTATGTTAGATCTGCAAGTTCGGATATAATTATATACAGTAACCTGTATGGAACAGATCACATAGATAAGGCGAGTCATAGAGTTACTTGTATTACAATTGTTGTAAAGTTACAGGATTGTTTTTACTGTGAAATTTGTACAAATAATATAAAACACCCTTACGTAGAAATTGACAGAATACGGTTTATATATTCCCATTTAAATAACGGGATTATTTTTTGAAATTCTAATAAACATCACGTTAAAAAGAAACAGTGCCTTACAAAGAAAAGCAATAAGAATTATTTTAAAATTGATTCGTAATTTATGCTGCCTTTTAAAGAACAACACAGATTAAAGTGCAGTAGTGACTATCATTATCATTCATATAACACAAGAAAAGGGAGACTTTATGTGTGATTAGCATAGATTTAACATCTATAAAAGACTCCCTGCCTAAGGTGGAAATGTCTTAATAGACTCCCGGAGTCTCTAAAAGTAATTGATACAAAAGCAAATTTACTTCAGACATAAGAGTTTGTTGCTGAGGAGTATGCATTTCATGGGCAAATTCTATTTGTAGCCTTAGTGGTAGAGTTTTGCTTATCCCACTTTGTCCTACTTTTAAGTATATGTTGACAGTGTGAAATTTAATATGTATATTTTTAGTGTTTGCCAAGTGGTCGAAAATTGAATTCTTATAATTTGTTGAATTTAACTGTAGCATATTGTTGTGGATGAATTTATTTATTTTTGCGTTTTGCTAAACTAATATAATACTTGTTTAAAGAAAATAAATTGTTTTATTTGAGAAACACAAATTATACCATTTTCTTTGCAATTAAGTGACACAATCGGCCTTTTAAAGTTATAGGTTTACGATAAGTTGATCCTGTATTTCAGAAACATTTTGTACGTAGTTTAATTAGGCTTAGCGTAATTCTAAGAAATAATACCAACATAAAATGGAAATCTACCATCAATGATTTTATTGCCGTTAAATTTGTTTGTGTGAGTGAAAATATTTGCTCAGCAACTTGTAACCCAATATTCCTTTTTATATTAATTCATGCATCAATTTTGTACATAAGGAAATGCAGTCATTCTTAGAATTTAATAAATAATTACACAAATTGAATAAAATAACACAAATATAACCTTCAATGCATCCAAATTACAGTCGGTGCATATTATTTCCTTGTATGGTTACGTAGAAGAATGTCGATCAAATTACTAAAATGGAAACATTTCAATTGAATAATGAACGCAAATTATAATGCTATGTAAACAATCACTTATACGACCATACTAAGAGGAAATATCATTGTTCTTTACCCAAAGGTGTATTAATAGGACTCAAAATATAATTGTTTTCACGTTTTTGAAGTAAGTCTTTTATGTTAATTTTTTTGGCAATAAGGCTACGGCCACGCTAGGCGAACTGACACAAAATGTTTATGAGTAACAACAATCAGCTACATTTAAAATGAAAGGTATCGTCAAGAGCTACAAGAATTCACTAAACAACCATTTAGTTAATTTATTTATTGCTTTTTTATTGTTTAAATAAACAATTACAAAATTGAAAACGTACTCTCTCACTAATTTAACTTTGATCTAGGACAAAAACTGAAGATAATTTTAAAATGTATATCCGAAATAATTATCAACATATTATGTTGACGTAAGCTATTTTCATTAATAAAAATATCAGAGACAAAGGGCATGTTTATTTCAAAAAGAAAAACATTATTTACAGTACTACTGAAAACACTAAACTAGCATCAAGCGCACATGAATCAGGTGGAGCGACATATAGCGAGCGACCTGTCGCCTAACGTGCCCGGCTCCATTAGATAACATGGGGAGCGAACTTGTCGCTGCGACTAGAAAACGCTCCCGGACGCGTTCTATTTACTGTCGCTGGTCGTGGGTCACCTAGCGTGATCGTATCTCTATCATTCAATGTTTTCCACTTTTTTTCTTTGACGCAGCGACCAGGTCGCCTAGCGTGGCCATAGCCTACAATGTTGTAGGTTGTACCCGACTAACAAACTAGTTGTGTTTAAACCAGTTACGCTACACTTTTTTCCTTGAATTCTTGCTTTTATAACAGTTATTAGTTTTATGTAGTTTGTACAGGCACAATATTACTGTCGAAACAAATTTAAAATTATTAAATTTTGAAATAAAATTTGTTGGTTAAATGTGTGTGCTACATTCTAAATAAGATTAAAATACATTACGTCCGCCCCAAACCACAGAAATGACCAATTTGTACACAGTACACTTAGCACGAACGGTATACGCCAGAATAAACAGTATTGAATTAAAGCAGCTGTTGTTCGTTTTTAGAACAGCTGATTACATAGTTTATTGTTGTCAATCCACGTTGCTAATTATTACTTTCTTGTTTGAGTTTATTAGCGAATTTCCATAGGAAAAATGAGCTATTGCAGTGGCCCTTATGGTAAGGCCCAAGGTCGGGAGTAGCAAATGAGCACCGATCATGGTCCCTAGAACACGTTTTGGGGTGTCATTAAAAATCATATATATATATGTATGTATATATGTTTTCGCACTCTAGAGGCCGCATTTTAAGTCCGATTTAGTTCAAATTTGGTACATATGTTGGTTGTCTACGTTGCTCGGACGAGTTTGTTAGCAAAAAAAATCCAACAACCGGAAGCACGTTTTTTGACCAGAAGTATACATTTTTTGAGAGAATGAATTTTTTAGAGAGTTTTCTAAAAGTATAAATATGGGATGTTATTCTGCACATTTTGTTTTTTTACGCGACCTTATAGCTCGCTTGGTTCCTTCAAAATCGATCAACGTAAAATACCACAGAACTGCCCGGTTCAAAGCCATATGGTGGATTTACCGTGGGGTTGGCGTGCGAAGCACGCAATGCTTTGTGTGTTGAAGATAATTCCAATGCGGGGGTTGGCGTGCGAAGCACGCCATACATTGTGTATTGAAATTACTCCGAAAATGCGGAATGGCGTGTGAAGCACGCAAATGCTCTGTGTATTGGAGATACTCCCAATATGCGGAATGGCGTGTGAAGCATTTTGCAGCTATTCAGCACCGTCGTGAATAGACCTATTTCCTAAATTGTTGGTTGAAACCCTAAAACATAGGTCTGTAAACTTTACTTTGGAAATTTGCTCAACTTACGTCAGTGGTCCAGCTGCGTGGTCGAATTATTTACCTCTGTAATGGCTACCACTCCAGAGTTTTTATAGTAGAATATTATTATCACTCATATGGAAAAGATGGTCTTAGTTTGATTGTAACTGCTGTAGACAAGAACAATTTCACCAACTGCCTCTAATGATGATAAGTGTTGTTGACAAATTCCACGAAAGTTTGGCAACGTCTGATTTCCCCAGGAACACACTTTCTACACCAATCCCACTCCCTCGACGGAAAGCATCTTCTGAATTGAGCCACCGACCAGGGAAATTAGACAATAAATCCTAAATATTTATAGGGCAGGGGGGCACTGCCGATATATGATCGGACATATTTTTGAAGGGCAGATTCGGAATTAGCGACCCAAAAAACCCCCGAGTGTACCTTTTCAAGTGATTTACTGAGCTCTTTGATTTTTTGCCGAAGTGCCTCCCGCCCCCGGAGGTCCCAGGGTGATCGGACATATTTTTCAAGGGCAGATTCGGAATCTGCGACCCCCAAAACCCCTGTATACAAATTTTGATAAGTTTTCATGAATTCAAACAATTTTTATAAATTATTGGAAATGAAGCACTTTATGCATGCCCAAAATTCACGTTTTTTCTGCCGACATGGTATTATAAAAATGTAGACTTTTTCCCTGAGACTTCTCCGAATACAATGCCGAAAACCGCATCTCGATCGGTGCTGTAGAAAAATATTTAGTTATTCTGGATGATCTTGGTCTAACTTCCCTGGTCTATATTGCGGAGATTCGTGAAGAAATAATAATATATATTAGAAGCATGTAGCAATCCCTTTTCATCAACATGTATGAAGATCTTTCACAACTCTAACAGAGTTGCCTAAATCTTAGTGGAGGGCATATAGAATAAGTATTTGTTAAAGACTAAAGTTTGAAGCTTGTTTTTATTTTGTTTATTTCTCTAAAAATAAAACACTTAAATCCATTACAATTTCAGTACTGCTTATTTTGGAGCACATTGTAGTATTTACACATAAATATTTTATTTTGAATATCCCCGATATTATTAGGAACAAATTAACACATAACATAAATTTATTATTCTCTAGTTTGCACTTATTGTATCCATATTAATTATACACAGTTTTCGATAAGGTGGAACTTATAACTCTCTTGTTGTTTGTTTAGGAACAATATGGTCCGGCATCAAGAGTGTGTTCAAGAGTACAGATGAGAAAGTACAGGAACATCGTGATCAGTTTGTGGTTCTCCTGAGAGAGTTGAAGGCCGCCATTAAGCCCAAACAGCTGACTTTAGGAGTGCTGCCTCATATTAATGCATCAGGTACGTTAACATTATACCAGCCCTAAAGGCTTCCAGGTTAACCCTTTTAAAGTTTACTGTAAATTTAGTCTTATAAAATATTTGGTCAAGGAACAACCGAAAGGAAGTCTACAGAAGAATAGGATGGAAGATATGGTAACTAAAGGTAATATTTAAGAAAGTTTATTCTATGTGCTACACAAAATGAAGGCATGCATGCATCTTCTTTGCAATACACTATTTAGGTTAAACTTGAACTTGATGTTAAGGAAAAGAACCATCAAATATACTTCACTACTGAAATCTTCAAAAGTTACAAAGATTAGTGGAGCTGAGAATACTCAACAGAAAAAAAAATCAGAAGAAATTCATCATCGATCAGGGGAAAACAGGAACAACAAAAGCACCTGAGCTAATAGGATAGAAAGAAAGGAGGCAAGACAGAAGAAACAATAGAAACATGAGGAATCAACTGAATTTATACAAGTCTAATAAGATCAAGTTGGAAGTAAATGAGGAAATCCTTTGCTCAAAAATGAGCTTAGTTCCACCGTTTAGTTTTAATGATTCAAAGAAAAAGAAGAGCCTTTTTATTTTGTTAATATCCAAGGTGACTCTTCAGAGACTTGTATCCAGTCAGTAGACCAACCAAGAACCAAACTTCCGGCCTGCCAATATCCAACAGTGTTCTGCTTAGATGTTCATCCAGGCCATTGGCCATTAATGAAAGCCATTACTCCTCACCATCAGAAGAATCTCTATCTGTGTAAGTGTTCTGATGGAATGTGACAGCCAATTTAGCAGTAACTGACATTTACAGACCAATTTTGAAGATGTTAATGGCCCTTATAGCCGCCTGACTATCAGATCATATCATGATATATTATTTGGAAATGTTTCCTGAGTTGAGCATTCGTTTTGCACGTGTAAGTATTGCCTAGACATCAGCTTGGAAGACCATAGAATAGAGCCCCAGTGACAATGAATAACTTTGCTTTATTATAATGTGTAAGGTACTATTTTATTGAATTACTAAACATTGAATTATTATTAATATTACATTTGATATTCAACGTCATACTGTACAGAAACAAAAAATGAGCTCGTAAGACGTGCATTTACAGTTGAGTTTATGTCAACCTAATGCAATGTTGATGTACGTTGATAGATTATTTCGCCGTGAACCAGTTCATTGCCCACGTGGACTTGGTCAACCTGTGGACCTTCGACTTCAGAACTCCAAAGCGAATCAAGAACCAAGCCGACTACGCTCATCCCCTGTACTACGTTTACGACCGTCAACCTCACCAGAATGCTGACGCTCATGTCAAATGGTGGATCGAGCAAGGCGCACCTGGTAAGTGAACCGCTTTACATGCTTTCTTGAAATCGTAGAGGCTGGCCAAGTTATTACTCCGCTGTAACCATTTCAATGATTACAAATACTGATTCCACATACTCGCTGTTACGTTTATACTTACTGCAACAATTAACTGTAAATGAAGTTACCGGTAGTTTGAAATGGTTTACCGAAATTTCTACTTACTCAAATATATTTTCCAAATAATTTTTTCACCGTGGCTATGCCCAGACTAACTTAAAACTGAATTAATTTATTGAATACGGAGAGTGCAATCAGCTCCGCAATGTATAATGTTATTTTACATATTTGGGTTGCTCTTCGTTTGTTTTGCCAAATTGTATGTATATAATTCATTTAAAAATGTTTTAATTTTGCTGACCGTTATCTTGTTTAATTAAATCACAACAAAATATATATAAGGCTTGTATAGTGTGTTCCTCAACTTATACAGTTGACTTTCACATTATATAACTATCAACGAGATCAAATGGTACATATCAGTTTACGAATTCTTTGTTTATTCCAGCCAACAAGCTCTGTATGGGACTTCCCACATTCGGCCGCTCATGGAAACTGACACCCGAAAGCGCCATCTCCGGCGTGCCTCCACTCCTCGCCGACGGCCCAGGAGATGAAGGTCCTTACACTAAGATCAAGGGTACTCTGGCTTACTACGAGACCTGCACACGCCTCGTCAGTCCTAACACTCAGAAGGCTCCGTCCAACCTCCTACGCAAAGTTGTGGATCCGTCCAACCGACTTGGACAGTACGCGTATCGTGTCCCCCGCAAAGCAGAAGGCGAAGAAGAAGGTTACTGGATCTCCTACGACGACCCTGCCATCGCTAAAATTAAAGCTCAGTACGCCAAACAGAAGGGTCTCGCTGGAGTTGCTGTGGTCGACATGAGCATGGATGATCCCAGGGGTGCTTGCGATGGTACCAAATTCCCGATCCTTCAAAGCGCCAAAGTTAACTCTTAAGTGGATTTAATATGTTTTGTATTTACTTGACTGTGAATAAATGTTTTAATTTTTAGGTTTATTTTGTGTTTTAATTGCCAGTGTCTTGATTTATTTGTTCTTTTCAATAAGTTGAATGAATGGACAAAACGGTCATGCAATCTTACGAATGTCTACAAAATGGAGCAGCACCGTTGTCACAAGTCTTCAATTCCTCTCCAGTTGTAAGGACTCCGATTTGTTACTCCTTTTACGTCAACCCTTCCTCCATCCACACACACACACACACAGGTAATTTCTTTTTAATAAAGGTAAGGAATGGATCATAACCTCGGAGGTGAAATGGCAAATAATATAAATTGTATAAATAAGATTGTTGAAAATGCAATTTAAAAAACAGCATGATTTAGGCCTACGCCTTAACAAACTTTAACCTAAAATTTGAGGTACAAATTATTTAAGGTATGAAATCAGGTGTTAATAGAAATATCCTATGTACCAGTTTAGGCCCCTTTTATTCGCAGGTTATGTACAGCTCGACGCTTGTGAAAAATGGTGCCCCTACCATGAACCAGTGGAAGGCAATAACCCCTTTATACTCGACGCACTTTGTAGTGTCAAGCTGCATAAAATGACTCTTAGAAGTGTTAGAACAGCTGATTATTGCTCTTTTTATAGATTTATGCAAAAATCGTATGACATTCGTTTGAAAGGTGATGCGACACATCTTACCTTAGAACAACAATAATGAAAGTGTTTCATTAGTTGGTACTGCACTGTCAATTTAAAACTTTTAAAATTCACTTAAACTATTATTAATTAAGTAGATGATAATAATATAATCATAAAAACATTACGGAACGTAAATTTCATCACAAAAAAAAGGAAGGTATGATAAAATTCTTGATTTAATAAAATCATTAAATAATTTTGTTAAATTTTCGGGTGGTGAATTTTTTTTATTGAATCTCGAAGTTAATCTAAACGTTTGAAAACCGCAGAGTAAATTCGTTTTCTAAAAATAAGATTAGACATTTTTATTTATATAAAAATACTTAGAAAAATACTAGGTTTTTTTGTTGGTAGACAACTTAGTTGAAACGAATAAAATTATTAAAAAAACTAATAGTAAATTGTTATTATATTTACAAGATACATCAGATGCTAAAATGAACAATCATGGAAATTATAAAATAAGTAAATATGCATTTGAAATATAACCATAAATCATTTTTTACTTGGAAAACGTGTCAAATAACAAAATGTTATTCCTTTGTAATTGAGTCAAGTTTAGGTTCACAATGTTCTGACCCGCTGCAAAGTGCAATAATTATCCGAAATAGTCATTACAAGTCCCTAATGTCTCTCTTTTTACCAACGCAATGTCTTACATTAACGATCATTACAGTCTTGATGAAGTTATGTGTATCTCTATTATATACAAAAATCCTGTCGTTTGTACAAAAACAATTGCCCTACTGCGCAAGCATCAGGCTCTAGATCACAGGTACTCCCACCATCCTTCGCCGATCCAAGTGCCTCTGTCCTAATTAATCGTCATTTACGAGAAAATATCAGTTTGCAATAAACAGTTTGTATTTGCTCCGCCGTGTATTTGCCTGAGCAAAACGAGCTGAATAATAGAATAAAGTTAACTTCGAGCAATATTGACATGTTCAGATGACGAGTTTGTGTATGACAGTGGTGGTAGAGAGGAGTAACTGCATGACACTTAATTCCCTTATTTCCCCAACCTGCGCGAGACTAACAAAGTTAACTTTGTTGTACCAACATTGCAAATCTTATCATCATATGAGTTAAATATTTATTTTAAAACTACAAATATTTTTTTTACAGTTTGTAGCCTACATTTTCTTTGAAACTATTTGTAAATTACCGTATTTTTCTCACCAATTTTCTCTTTAGATTGATATATTACAACTTAGACAAAAAGTGCAAAGTTTCACGTAATTTTATGATGTTTCGTTGTCAATCCCTGGAGAAAAATTTTGGTTTTAAGTGGTATTTTTATTTTAGTAAATTTGACATGTTTGTTTTTATTTAAATATGCAAACTATTCGTTTTCTCAAATGTGCATGATTTCCAATAAATTAAAATCGCGTGCTATTTCTTATGAAGAAAACTGACAACTACAATAATTGTAACGGTTTAATAGAAGATTTGAAAGTAGTATTTTTGTATAGAAATACGTCACAATAAAACACTTAAGGCCCATACACACCTTTAGCTTATATTGCGCAGGTCGGCCAGTGCAATTAACTGTGCTAATCAAGACAGTTTTTTCATGTCCAAATACTGAAGAAATAACTGTATAAATTGCTCAAGCTTCCCAAATCATCTTCATTATTGTCTCATCAGTTAAGGCAATTAGGGTGTCCCCGAACTCTCTGGACCCATTTTGTGGATATGTTCCTGGGATCCAGACAAACATATTTCACAATATAAACATGGGTCTACGGTAGTTATTTTTTCGTCTGTCTGTCTGTATGTGTTTTTTACAAAATACTTAATATTTTTGGAAGTAGAAAAGATATTGAGCTCAAACTTTGTATTATAGCCTACCTATTTGTTGCGTAACCTTTTATCACTGTACGAAAAATTAGAACATTAGTTTAAATATTTTCAAAATGGTAGCCGTTTATAATTTTTAATGTATATCTTAAACACCGCTAACTTTACAAAAACATTACAAGAGACAAAAAAGTTTAGTTTTTTAATGGAAAATACAATGGTTTTTATATTTTTGTCTGTAGCTCAAATGATAACAGAGATATTGACAAAAAAAAGGAAAAATGTATTCCTTGGTAGCTGTCAACAAAACCCAGAATTACTCTAGAAAAAAAATATTTTATAGTTATTATGAGCTAAACTATTAAGTTATTTGCATAATGTTTCGAGCACTTTCTGAGCTGATTCCACTAGCAAAAAATAATAAAAATTTTCATATATTCAAAGGGATGGAAACGCTTCGTTAGAGAGGGCTGGCGAAAGATTTTACCCGTGTTTCAGATTACTCACAGATCTCAAATCTTTAAAAATAAATTACTGAATTATAAAATATCCACCTTTTAAGTAAAAATGTAACTGTAGCTTAATCAAGAAAATCGAATGAGAAATAACAACAATCTAACCATGTTTACAAATAAAAGTATTACCTGCTTACTAATACCGAATTTTGCGTTTTGGGTCAAATATCACAACAATTACTGCAGTTACAGAACTGGGACCTATTTTATTAAATTTATCTGCTCTTTTTACGTAAGTTAAATTAAATTGTACACCTTAATTAACGCCCTACATATTTCAATAGGGATTCGTTTCTGTGAGTAATCTGAAACACGGGTTAAATCTTTCGCCAGCTCTCTCTAACGAAGCATTTCCAGACCTACGAATATATGAACATTTGTATTTATTATTTTTTTTTTTTTTGCTAGTGGAATCAGCTCAGAAAGTGCTCGAAACATTATGCAAATAGCTTATTAGTTTAGCTCATAATAACTGTAAAACATTTTGTTTCTACAGTAATTCTGGGTTTTGTTGACAACTACCAAGAAATACATTGTTCCTTTTTTGTCAATATTTCTGTTATACTTTGAGCTACAGACAAAATAAAAAACCATTGTGTTTGCCATTAAAAAAAGTAAACTTTTCTGTCTCTTGTAATTTTTTTGTAAAGTTAGCGGTTTTTGAGATATTTGACATTAAAAATTATAAATGGCCACCATTTTGAAAATATTTAAAATAATGTTCTAATTTTTCGTACAGTGATAAAAGGTTACGCAACAAATATGTAAACAAAGTTTGAGTTCAATATATTTTCTACTTCCAAAAATATTAAGTATTTTGTAAAAAACACATACAGACAGACAGACGAAAAAATAACCACCGCAGACCCATATTTATATTGTGAAATATGTTTGTCTGGATCCCAGGAACATATCCACAAAAGGGGTCCAGAGAGTTTGGGGACACCCTGCATAATCAATATAACTGAACATGAGTACGGATCGTTTATAAATTAAGGATAGTGAAAATAGGCACAGCGGAACTCTAGCTGTACAAATATTTCAAAAATATGTGTAAAAATTACCATGTTCCTTATGGAGAAAGTTGTAAACTTCAATTAGTCAAAAAATTCATATTTTTTTATAAATTACATCACAATTCTTGAAATGTATAAAAAACAATCTTGCAAATCGGTCATGTGGAACTACAGAAATAGCTGCCCAAACATTTAAAAATAATTGTATTATTATTTAGTAGTTATTTTGACTTACATAATAATAATTTATATAAAAAAGTACATACAACATAACTTACTTGAAATTCTAACTAAAATATAGTCAGTAGTATTTAAATATGAAATAATCTTCACAGTTTTTGAAACTTTTAACGTCCTTTATTATATACGTGAGATAAAATAAGCAATTATTTAAAAGAGTGAAAGGTCCGTTAGTTATACAACAACATTCCGAATAGGCCTTGCCTATTATTGTCCGTTTACAAGTTTAGTTGATAGCATGGGCAGGCATTGTCCGTGCTATTGAAACGGAGATCTTACGCTAGTAGACTACATGAAAACTTCATGCAACTCATTTAAACTAGGTATTAGGAATATGTTTACTTTGATATTGTTTTTTATTTATATATTTTCAAGGATAATTTATTATTACAAAAGGAAAAATTAATTGTTTTCTTTGCATTTATTTTAATGGAAGAGCTTTTTTTTAGGAAAGTAAATAATTGAATATTGTACAGCAATAACTGAATAATATAATATTAAAACTTTAGGAAAAATCTTTAAATTCAAAATTTGTTGTCAAAATTAATTAAGGATTGAGAAAAATAAGCACTAAATTTAGTTTACAGAAAACATCAGAGCATTATTGGTGCTGTGCTATCCATCACGACCTAAATTCTAATGTATAGTACTGAAGTATTCATTTGGAGAGTATATTATTTTATTTGGGAGAATATATTGGCTTTCAGAAAACTATTTTTACAATTTGTTAGAATTTAAATAGCACAGCAATACACATTCGAATAAAACTAATGTAATGTTAGTAGTTTGTAGTTTTAACTACATAATTTTGTTTACTTAAACATGGGGTACGTTACTGAAATGAAGACATTTGGATCTTGAATTAAACACTGAGATAATTATATTCATAAGTCAATGTGGTAGTGAATAGGAGCCGATGTAGTTAGGTCAGGTAGTAGCGCGGCAAGCTTCCATAAGGCCCATGCTATCAACTAAACTGTAAACGGGCAATAGTAATGTTGTAAGAATACAAGCCAGTAATGATGACTAAGATCAAATACAAACATAACCTCTAAACTTATCTACAATAGGTTTAAAGCAATTAGCATTCAACGTTGCAATACTTCCTTGTTAACACAAGACCGGTAATTGTTCCCATTACTTGGACATTGTGTTGAGACATTGGTAATAACAGGCAGGCAGTGTTTGGTAGTTTGAAAATCATGTTTCGTAATATTATTCTAAGAATGAATGTTAATCTAAACGGAAATTAAATTATGATGTCTAGTTTTCTTAGTTTAGGAACTGAGAAAGTTTTCCTATTTTAAATGCGATTTGATAACACTTTGACAAAGCTAATGGTCTTAAATGTTTAACGTCCTCCTTTTGGTCTGTTAAACTAGACCTGAACTTGACCAACTTTTGTGAGCTTTGAAATTTACCGAGCAAGACGACAGCGTAACATAACAATCAAAACTAAAACAGAATATAGTCATTTATAACAGATCATTTAATTTAAATTTCCATTGCACTTCATTACGACTCAATTACGAGCAATTAATAAAATGGTGAAGTGTAAGTTATGGTTTAACTCGCAGTAGAAGGGGGTTAACTTACTGAAAGTGGTGTCGAAAGATGTCATTGGTAGGGTTTCAGCTCTCAAATACGGTATTAGCGCTAGCACGATAGACATATTTTTTCATCACTTGTTCACCAAATGATGCATTGCCTAAAGTTGCTTACATTAGGAAGTAGAGTTAGTCAACGTTTTCTTTTTAGTATAATAAATGTTTTTGTGTATCTTATGAAAACTACTTATTCAATATATTCTTCAAAAGATACACCATATATGCATAATTTTGTGCACTTTTGATTTGAAATATTCTAACAAGACACTTGTAAACCTAAACAAATACCATAATTTACGATTTTAAGGAATTGAGATAACATGTGCACAGGCATAACTATGGTGGGGTTGCAGAACTAGGGGGGAAACTCATAGCAATGTATTGTTTTATAAATAATAAGGCTACACAAATTTCATTGCGTTTTATCCATTCCAAACAAAAACAACTGACAGATGAAAAAAGGAGTAATTCTACAAGGATAGTATTGTCTTTTGTAGGAACCATAATTATTATCTAGAAGTTAAATTCTTTCAAAATACTGCAATAGACAAATTTTGTGCCAGCTCGAGTTCCTCATTATATTTAATTTGTGCCTCTATTCCAATGTCTGCATGATTCATAGTTTTTACTTGATACACACCCTCGAAATTTTGTGTATTATAATTTGTATAGACAAAGTGGTGACAATTAATTGTTTAACAAAAATTGTTTAATCTTAGTGATAATTACATCTTTTAAGTAGTTTGTGTTATTGAGCATAAAAATCTGTTACATTTTGAACCAAATTATATTAAACTATTTTTTGTTTTAATTCAAATTGCAGTTACAGTGGAGACCAGGAACGGGAAAGGGATAAAGTTCCACAAAGTCTGACAATTCTAGTAATTCCAAACTAAACACTCTCGCGCAGGATCAGTGGTGGTGGCAAGTTCGGGTCAATTGAGAATCATCCCGAACCTTAGATCAATTAAAACATATTTTTTCATACATCTTTCTAATCACTAATTGTCTGCCTGATCAGATAAAGGGGCCTGATTTTCCCATTTTCCCATTGTCAACAACTTATTATTATTCTATGATAGATTTCTATTGGTTGCACAGGGCAGGGTGAAAACCAGCCCTGATGAAAACGGGACATACAAGGACGAAGCAGTATAAGCAGTCTAAAAGGTGCATTCATACCACGCTGACGTTTTTTTTTTTTTTTTTGGTGTTTAACGTCCTTCCTACTGTTTTGCACTTAAGGCTAATGAAGGCGGGACCTACATTTTACGTGGAATCCGAACCACAGCCAAGGCGTGTTGTCACGTTAGCTGATGTGTTACGAACAAAATTAAACCATAATTTTAAATAGGAGTGTGCACACTACGCTGGCATACTACGTGATGTTACACATCACGCTCCCTGACGCGTCAGTTCCAAATATAGAATGCCATATTTCGTCAATAGACGTCAGGCTATGAATATGGAAGAAGAGCTCATAGAGCATGTAAAGAAATACCCTATTTTATTCGACCATTGCGAAAAAATTATAGAAATAAATGTGCACGCAATTAAGCATGGGAAGAAATTGGAAGAATCATGGAAATATCAGTTAATATTTACTAATTTACTGTAAAGTTAGGCCGTTTGATTGATTTAACCAATATTTCATACACTATAAAACATAAAATTTATAAAATTTATGTTTCCTTAATATTGTTATAGCACAAAATTTGGTTTCTTTAATAACTGGCGGCGAAGTTAGTTATTAATCTTATATAATCTAAACAAAGAGAAATGGGTGTTCGTCTCCTCTGATTGTTTTCTATTTCCGTATTTTAGATAGAAAACGTAAAGTATATTATGTGCTTGTATTATTTACATTTACAAATTTAATATTTCATTTAAATGTTTCATAGCAAAAGTTTGTTCATTAATTATCAGTAACAATTGGCTACTTATCTTCTCGAAATTAACGCAACTGGAGTGTGCAAAAATACAGTATAAAAGTTTAAAAGTGCATAGAATTGCTCTTTACTCATTCTAAAGTACATAAAAAAACGTTCTTGTCTTTTAATAGCTGATGCATCAGCTATACAAACTGCTCTTACAGGAACATACTCTTCTTCCTCATCAAAAGCTTCTAAAAGTCTCCTATCCATTCCGCAAAGATGTAGACCTAGTGGGAACCAAACAACTGACGTGAATTCGTCACAAAATCAGCGTAATGTGCACACAATGCCAGACGTTAACGTATAAACACGTTTTCGTCAGCGTAGTGTGCACACAATGCCTGACGTTAACGTATACACACGTTTTCGTCAGCGTAGTGTGCACACAATACCAGACGTTAACGT
>JAGFPH010000176.1:523605-536263 GCA_018207615.1 Philaenus spumarius | reverse complement strand
CTTTCTCCAACCTTCTAGAACGTTCTGAGAATATTCTGGAATCTCTAAAACATTCTCGAACTTTCTGGAAGGTTCTATACATTCTCCAACCTTCTATAACTTTCTGAGAATATTCTGGAATTTCTAGAACATTCTCGAACCTTCAGGAAGACTCTATAACTTTCTACAACCTTGTAGAACTTTCTGAGAATATTCTTGAATTTCTAGAACATTCTCGAACCTTCTGGAAGACTGTATAACTTTCTCCAACCTTCTAGAACGTTTTGAGAATATAGTGGAAGCTTCTAGAACATTCAGGAACATTAATGGCATATTCAACCACTTCAGCACTCGATTCCCAGCTGCTTCAACGACTTCCCGTAAGAAGTGCTTTGGTCACAGAGTAAGTATTACTTATATCCTCTGTGCTTTGGTGCGTCGTGCTCTTTTGACACTAATACCTCAACTGTTTAGCCTTAACTGAACAAACACAAAACACTTAGACACTTGTTTTATTACAAATTTTAATATTTTAGGCACTAAATTGTTGCCCAGCCAATTGGAAGCGAAATATCAGTGGAAAATATGAGTTTTAGACACTAAAACCATGAGCTCAAAAGTTGATCTTTATATTTGTACACCTATCTATATATCTATGCTTATACCACCTTTATTAGACTTATAACTACTAATTTTTTCGCAAATTAGGTCCAGACTGACACATCAAATATTATATTGGTTGAAATTATAGATCTAGCACGTTAATTATCAAAACCGGACCAAGGGTCATGTTTGTTTTCTCGCATTAATTATTAAATGTAAAACAAATCTGTTTAGTTATTAAAAAAGGAATAGAATACATGATTATATTACTAGAAATAATTGTTTAATTTATGCAGAGTGTGTCAGGCTACGCAAATTTCAGCAGAGTTATAAATCACTTAGTATACAACTGTTTAATACATACCATTTAGTGGAAGAAATGTAACTGATTAGAAGTTCAAATTAGGCATTGAATATAGTTAAAAGAACAGCATAGAAGATTGGACAATGATATATTAATTATGTACAGTTTTGAGTAGTATTACAAATTGTGGGTTAGGGTTATATCATGCGTACTTAGCTACTGTATAAGTCTAAGATGACAAGGTCTATTACAAACAAAATTGTTTCATAACAAAAAATTTTATATTTTTTATAAGGGGCAAAATGGGGAAGGACAAGCTGGAAAATACCTGTAGCTAACTTATTATGGAAAATATTGCACAGCTTAAGTTGTTTTATATATTAGAATAGAACCAAAAATCTTATATCTGAAAGGTGGTTTTTTTTATAACACCTACCATAAGCTATAAAAATGATGTTGGAGGACAAAACAAAACCACAACTCCCTTAAAAGACACAGTATTACATCCGTTAATTGTTATCGTAAACCTGTAAATTAATATATTATATTTATAATAAATATACGCGTGGTTTGTCGGTGCTGTAACTCCGCAACCAACCCTCGGAGCCCGATGGGGGTTATACGGTGTGGAGTCCTCCATTCCCCATTAATGAAGAGTGTTTCGGTTTGGTCCTGCAGGGGTTGGGTTTGGAGATATGGGCGTCAAAAGTGCGCATCGCACCAATGGACATATTTATTTATTTTTTAAATTTATACCATAAATAAAATTACAAACAATTTACAAATTATCGTCTATGGATTTAGTACTCACATAGGCACAAGGCCTATGCGTGGGCACGAGTCGTGCACAAATTAAATTTACAATAAAAATTATGGAAAAAGAGGGAAGAGAAAAAAAAGAAGAAAAATACCATTTTAAAATGTACAAGAAATCATAAATAGGTCGTCACCAAAACAACAACGTCACTCCTGTGCCCACACCAAAAATACAATTACAAAGAATCAAAAGTAGAACGCGAGGTAAAAAATGAAAAGATAAAAAGAGCGACATATAGGCTAAACATAACTTTATACATACACTGAAAAAATAACGGACTCACAATAATCCCTTCTTACCTCCCCTAACCATAAAGAAACTTGCTTTTTATAGGCCTTAACTTCATAATTTTGAAAAAGTCTCAGGTTTTTTGGAATAATACGGAAAATCATCTGTGAAACGTAATATGAGTTAGTAGTGGATACAGATCTTTAAAGCCTATCTGTTCTTATACCCTCTGCTTGAGAAAGGCGAGTAAAATGAGAATGACTCGAAATAGAAAAAATTAAATTGGAATTTTTATGCAAAAAAGTTAAAAAAGTTTTTACAAAAAGTTGTCTGATATTAAACAACATTTAAACAGTCATACAGCTCGCCAGATGGATGTATTTTTGGTTTACGCAGCGCCATCTTCATAACAGATCTCTGGATAACACCTAAGGGAGCCAGAATGGATTTGCAGGCACATCCTCAATCTACTATCCCCCCAAAAGCAAAGATTGGCAATAAGCGAATTACAACTGTCTTATTTCCCTAAAGTATAATATTTCATTTAAATTCCTAAAAACATAGATTAACTTTCTAATTTTACGACTCAAATAGTCAACATGTGCCGACCAATTTAAGCGTTTATCAAACAAGACACCCAAGTATTTGTTGGAGTCAACTCCATCAATGTTACTACAGCCGCAGAGCTTACTTAGGTAATTCCCACACGAATGTAATTTAATATGTTTATATTGACAATCACTGATGGATATAAGGGCTGTAGGAAGGAACTTTGTTTAGATATGTTAAGGGTTAAAACATTTTGATCGAACCATTTTTTCAGTACCGACAAATCCTTTACAACCTTCCCTTGTACTTCTTCCCAACTATTACCCTCGAATAAAATGGCCGTATCGTCTGCAAATAGGTAAAAGTTCCCATCAATATTGATTTTAGACAAATTTAATTATTTATATAAATCAAAAACAGAATAGGTCCTAACCTGGATCCACAGGCTGAGGTTCACTATTTACTACACACACTGACACCATTTGTTTCCTGTTTTGAACCATGAGTACGCATTACCACAAAACCCGATTAAGTCCAATTTATTAAGTAATATTTGTCTATCTGCCGAATCGAAAGCTTTAGCTAAATCCAAGAAAACTATAATAATTTTCTTACTCCCGTTGATGCCTTCATTCATATTTTTATTTAAATCGAATAAAGCATTTGAAATATTGATGTCCCTTCTAAATCCATACTGGCACAGACAAGAGATTATTAGTGTTTAAGTACGACACACTAATTGATTAGAATATTATAGGCTAGAACATCGCTTGTATACACTTTCGTTTTTACTAATTACATGTTGATATATTTAAATTTGCAGAAAGGTCCAATGTATAGTAAGTAGGTAACAAAATTCGCCCCGATGTTTTACTGCTACCAAGAGACTCGACTGAAAATCATGATTTTCGTTTTGTTTATAAACAAATATATTTAATAAAAATGTATAATTTTAGTCACCTTCGAATTATAATTTAGATGTTCATGAACGATTTCCTCCAAATTACAAAAGATTATCTTCAAAATTCGATGAAAGATAAGTTATATTGAAGAAGACTGTGTGGGACTGTTTTAATGGAGTAAAAGGGAATTTCGAAATCACCTGTAGGCCGAGCCTAATTTAATTTTGGATACTGAAATACCCGAGAAGCCGTAATGATATCGACGTAGAATAGCCTAATTATTGCACGGTAAATGAATGTGTGTACAAATATCTGGGCTATTTTATTGATCTAAGCAATTTATAATAGTAGTTTAGCAAACATCAATGTTCGTGCGTTTTCAAATTTTACATTTACAATGCAATGTTGAAAAATAATGTAGGCCTATAATATTCAAACGGTAAATGCAAATCAACTCGACAAAATTAGGATAAATAACCTTAATAACCTAAATTGTTGTTTACAGACTTTAATAGTACAGTACTTGGAATTGATTACGATGTATTGCTTGGAGGAGGGGGGCGTATAAGACAGTCGGACGAACTGACCACGCGCAGTCACTATGTATCTCGCTCATGTATTGTTACTAGCCGCAGCTTGTGTGGGAGCCACGCAGGCCGCTGGCAAAGTAGTGTGTTATTGGGATGGCAGGTCTTATCACAGACAAGGTGAGTAATTTGAGGTTAGGATTTGTTTAAACGATTAAATTTAGTGAGCAGTGAGATTATAAAATCATGTATTTTGGTGATTCCAAGTTAGTATTTTGGTAATAATATAAAAAATTCTTCTAGTTGAAAAAAGTTTAAAAACATTTTTTGAAGAAGAAACTCATTTTCAACTGTTTATTTTATGTTTAGGCTCGATTTTTGATCAAAGATCAATTTATTTATCAAGTATGTGTGGTATGTGTGGGTCTTGTTTTTCTTGATTTTGTTTAGGCCCTTTTTCGAAGTTAGTTCATAATAACTTCTTTATTAGAAGTGACTGTTTGGTCTGAAAATAGTAGTGTGAGACCATATTTCCATGAACCAAATGAACCTGCATACACATTTTGTTAAAATAACTAACATTTTATTTCTTGGAGTAGGCATAGTTTGTTTAGTAATACGGTAACTAAAATTTGTTTCAAATTTAATGCATTTTGAAGATGGGAAGTAGTTTACATATGTTTACCAACAAACAGAATGAGCTGCAGCAGTTCAAATAATTAATTTTAAAATGTTTGATTATTTCTAATCAGTTGGGTGAAAGTAAACTGCAAATGTACAAGTTATATAAAATATACGTATAGTTTCATTGTTAAAAACATAATAAGCTGTCTAAAAAAGATAGGTTTACCGATTCGACTTGTTTAATTAAAATTTACGATTTTTGAAAATAGCAGCAGATATACAAAATGTAGTTTGATAATTTTCAAAGAAGGGCAAATTTCTACTCAAAGTATTTTATTTTTAGTTTCAGAAATAACGAAAATTGTCATCATTGTATAGGCCTCCTCAAATACCAACTTGTGATATCTAGTGGTCTCAATCCCTCGTCGTATTTGAGTTGAAAACAATTCCACAGTATGTGTGTTTTGTGTTATTTTGTTTTCTTATTTGGTCTTTAGTACCAGGAGACCGAGCTAAAGCTCGATTATAAGCAGGGCTATGATTTCAATAATAAATATTGGATTATTGAGTTTTGAGGTTAGGCCTATAACATTAAACAACTAAATAAAGGGTAGGCCTATGTACAACATTAGGCTTACCTGTAATAAAAATACAGTTTAAAGGATTAACCATAATCTCAACGCTATGCCTCAGAAATAAGTCAGGCCTAAATTAAAGTTTAATATTTCAATATCGATTTAGGCCTAGGGCCTAGTTCGCTCACGTCAATAACTATTATTGCAAATTTCCGTGAACATCGTTTAGGTTAGGCCTATAACATTAAACAACTAAATAAAGGGTATGTTTATTTAGCAGAAGTATTCGTTGCCATGGTAACTATAAATATATACAACATTAGGCTTACCTCTAATAAAATACAGTTTAAAAGAAAACAGATGATTATTGTAATGGCATTGAAAACATTTGCATCAGCTGTGCTTCGTTTAAAAGAAAACAGATGATTATTGTAATGACATTGAAAACATTTGCATCAGCTGTGCTTTGTATTGTTTAAAATGGACAAATTTCACTTTTTAATTTAATAAAAAGACGTAGAAAACGAATTTTCCCAGACTGGTGACCATTTCCAATCGATTTCTCGTGGCCAAAAGCCCCATATAAAATCAAAAAATCAAAAATCCTTAGACGGAGATTCCAGATCCATTTAGCAGACAGACAATTATCTCTCGCTTTAGAAGATAAGATACAAGCGTACTATTTAAAGGTTACTATAACCGTAATTTTGAATAATTAAGGATATTTCATTTTGTTTCTTTGTATTACTGTGTTAGCAGTACAAATCATGTCGACTGTATTACTAATAGCATTACCGTACAATAACGTTGCATACCAGTGAAATATTTGATATACAAATTTATGAGTCTGATAAAAATAGTAATTTTTAATTGACTTCAAAAATCGAGAAGGTTACTAATTCCACTAAAATATGTATTTCGTTTGGCAAAAACTGATTAGCCTGGTATCGAAAACCCTTTCGCATTGACTGCTATTCAAATGGTGTTATCTTTTTGTTGATAACTCCTCTGGGAATGTATCACAAACAATTCGTTGATTTTATTCTATTAGTGTCTCAAGATAATCTGAGGGAAAACCTTTACTCATACAACTTCAAGCAATCAGCAAATAAAGCATAGAATGTATTTAATGAAATTCAGTTCGGTATTACTATGCGAAATCCTAGATGCAATGTTAGTTCGTTATAAACAATGCAACACTAAAATGCTTTGTATGTTCTAATTAATCTGATTTGTTTTGAGTTACCTAAACCGTTACAAAGGACGACTAAACTATTAAACAAAATAATACTCCTAAATAAAAGGAATAACATTACACGCCCAATACAAACAAAATAGTGCATCGATATCGGTAGCACTGGGCAGACCAAGGTTTGAGCTTCTGATGTTTTAAGATGAAAACGTTTAGTGTAAAAAAACAAAATCGATTATGTTTGTCTAAATTTTTGAATTATTAAGATATTTTTAAGGTGATTTTTTTTTAATTATTAATATTATTTTTATCAGTTTAGCCAGCGTATGTCTAAAGCATACAATGCAATTAAGTAGCAGACTTTTCGAAAACTCTTTTCATTTTATTCATCACTGATCACACCCCAAAAACAGGATGAAGTACCGTATGTCAGGCTCATGCTACTCGGACTGTAATGGTTAAAATATAGTAGGCCTACAAGTTTCATAAAAATATGATCGTGTTTGAGTAAGATCGTAATAAACAAACAATAAAAACCTTTTCTATTTATAATGCGAGTACATTATAGATTATTCACCCAAAACTATTTTCAATTCTGCTCACATGACTTCACGAAACATTGTTTTGCAAGACCAGTTTAAGTTGTACAAAGTTGGTTGCACTGTTGGAAGAGCCGATGATCTTTGCCTCAACCTTGGACAATGAGATCAATGCGAACAAGTTTCTTTGTCAGCTTATCTCGACTTGGTTCGCTGCCAGAAGTCTTCATTAACATATTGGCCGAATACATCTCGCCACATCCGTCAATCATAGGTGTTTCCTGGTGTTTGAACATGTAAAGTGAAAGCGTCAACGTAATTCACAATTATGGAGGCATTTCTTAGAACTAGAGTGTAACGAATTTTCAACTCGTGCAGGTTGAGTTTTTTTAACTGTTATTTGATTATGTTTGTAAAAAACAGTTGTTAACTACGCCGCTCGCCCTACCACAACCATTCGTATGTGTTTGTTATTTTTGCGTGATATTCAAGAGTGTTTTTGTTGATTAGAGGATGCATTTCGGTCATTCGGCAGCTAAATATTACAAAACCAGGCAAACAATTGAACTGTGAGTACATCGCCGGATTAAACCATAAATCACGTTTTCGTGGTTCAAGCCAGCCAAGTGCGGTGACGTCACGCAGTGACCGGCCCTCCGATAAGTCGCACTAGCTCTGGCAGTTAATAAGCAATGCTTGGCATCTGTTCACACAGTACACATTGTATAATGTTTGTTGATGTGCATATTTGTTGTTGTAATAATGTTGACAGTGCATATCTGTGTTTGTAATATAGACAGCGAATATTTAGTTTGTGTTATTATTTTGTCAATTTGCCTTTAATTTGTAAGTGATTACACTTCTCGAATATGGAATAAATACATTATGAAAACTTCAGCTAAAATGAGACTTAATAACAGTGCTCAATAAACAAATTATCTCTTATTTCTTATATAGCTAAAATACAAATTACCTCTTCTATAACGTAATTAAAGACCCTAAAAGAATTATACTGCAACTTTACATTTACTTTACTCATGATGCCTGTCGACAAATAATTTTCTTCGGTCTATAGTTACCAAATTGAACAAACACTTCATATAAACCTAAATAACTATCTTATACGATATTATAAAATGTTCTTTCCATTTTGTAAAAGTATTTTTACTTTACAATACTTTTAATTAATACTTTTACATTTATGTAAGTATTATTACATGTATTTCAATTAGTTTGGTATGTTTTGTTCATTGGCTGCCCGTCAATTGTCTCCGTCAAGGTATGTTTGTTGAATAATTGAAATCAATTAAAAATAAAGAATTCAGAGTGAAGAGCGTCTTCTTTTTCAACCGATATATCTACAGACTGGTAAATCACAGTCTTAGCTGGAATTGCAGATCGAACAGATACGACTTTAACATGCGCAAGCATAGATCGGGATAAATTTGATCAGCTTTACGCATTTAAATATTTCCTTAAAATTAATAAATGCCAAATTTCAGATCTCTTTCTTTAAGGAAAGAATACCAACTAATATTTATAGATTTTAGGGGTTGTTATCACATTTTATCCCCTTAGCAGCACGTAATAAAATGTAAGACTGGTTTACTTTTGATGTGTTTTTTAAGGAATAAATGTACAAAATTTCAGCTTTCTAGCTTTAAGGAAAGTATAACAAACAACATTAATTTTTTCAGGGGTTGTTTCAACCCTTAAAGGCCAAATATTTTAAAATGATTTCTTAGTGCGTCTCTAGTGCCTATGAGCATACGTGTACCAAATTTCACGTTCCTCAACGTTATTCAATTAATATTTATAGTTTTAGGGATTTTTAATACTTTTCAATCCCTTAGCAGAACGTTACAAACTGTAAAACTGGTTTATTTTATATGCATCTTGTAAGAAAATAACGTACAAAATTTCAGCTCTCTAGCTTTCAGGAAAGTATAAAAATTAATATTAATTGTTTTAGGGGTTGTTGCAACATTTTCACCCCTTAGCAGAAAGTGACAAAAAGTAAAACTGGTTCACTTTTTATATATGATTTTAAGAAATAAATGTACAAAATTTCAGATTTCTAGTTTTAAGGAAAGTAAACACATAATATGTATAGTTTTAGGGGTTGTTTCAACCCTTTAAGGCCATATATTTTTAAATCCTTTCTTAGTGCGCCTCTAGCACCTTAGAACAATACAATTTGTGTACCAAATTCCACGTTCCTAGGCCGTATGGTTTTTGAGATATAAAACAAACAATATTTATGGTTTCAGGGGTTGTTTCAACCCTTAAACGAGAAATATTTTAAAATTCTTTTTTAGTGCGCCTCTAGCACCTATGAGTAATAAAATTTGCGTACCAAATTCCACGTTCATAGAATATATGGTTTTTTAGATATAAAACAAGCAATATTTATGGTTTTAGGGGTTGTTTCAACCCTTAAACGCTAAATATTGAAAAATTCTTTCTTAGTGCAAATCTAAGGCCTGTGAGTAATATGTGTACCAAATTCCACATTCCTACTCCATATGGTATTTGAGATATAAAACAAACAATATTTATGGTTTTAGGGGTTGTTTCAATACTTAAACGCTTAATATTAAAAAAATGTTAGGCCAGTATAGATGCACGAAAGGTTTTGAAAAATTTGGAAAACTCCCAAAAAATCAGTTATTATTTTTTTTATAAAAAAAGGCTCTAACGATTTCGATAAAATTTGGCTTATTCGTAGCCCTTAATGTACCCTACCATATGTAGCAAGAAGCAGATGGCTGTGCCTGGTCACTGCGTGACGTCAAAGCTACCAGGCATTGTGGACTGCAGTGCGAGGCGGGAATGGGTCAACCTATATACTCCATGAACCTTGCTTGTGTGAGAGCTATCTTGGAAAGATAAAAGCAAAATTTGAATATAATAAACGATTGATATAGATAACAGTTTTTTTTTTCTTAATACGTTTGCTTATTACATTTTGTCCTTAATGTAAAAGCGTTATTTTCGTTAGTCAAGGTTGAAAACTGACAGATTTACAATGATTACGTGCCGAGTGTGACCGTGCCGGATGCGACCCAGCAAAAATCGTAGCTATAGCGACTCTGCTAGTAGCTTACAGTTCCCCATGCGACCCATTGTTTGAGAGAAGAAATTTTACTGTGCATTCCTAGTTTATAAACCCTATGCACGTTTAAGAAACATGTACAGTCTGCCAGTGCCCCATATTAGCCTTGAGATCTATCTATTAGCATATCTCTAGTGCCCATCTGCTACCACGGGGAGGTTTGGGGTTGGACTTTAAGCAACCATATTTTTTTATTTTGCCTTTTATTTATGTTTTTACTTTAAAAAGAATCAGCTGTATGGCTTCGTCATTACTTAAAATAGCTATACATCCTACAATAGCTTGTAACCTAACCTAACCTACACTCGATTCCACGTTCACCGTGCAGTACAGGTCTTACGGGAGAATATACATGCTACTACCATTACAGGGAACATCACGTTTATTGTCATACGGGTTGCGTCAACTGACCGAGCGTTGCATGTTGGAGTTGATGTTTTTTAGTTAGCTATTATCGCCGAGACTGGCATTTGGATAACATGGCTTATGGGCACTCTTATACTGCACAGTGAAAGTAGAATCGGGTGTAAGTAGGTGTAGGGTCGCTAGTGGCACTATGACAAATTGGTCGGTCTACAATAGTGCAAAACAGACTTTCATCACTCGCTATTAAGGCTAGTGAAAATAACACTCTACAAAAGTTAGAGTTTGAAGACGTTCTGATTGTGTCAAATAAACTCAGTAAAGTAAATTCGTAAGTAATACTCTACCACATTTATGTTATTTTTAATTTTGACGACTTTCATTTTTACAAGTGGACCGAACGACTAAACTTTGTTGCAAATATATTTATATTTTTTTCCTTGATATTTTAAGTATTACATTACGCATAACCACTTTATAGGATTTGTAGTTTTAAAGTTTACGTTGATGAGTAAGCAAACAAAAGTTTGTTTGTCAAATTTGTTCGTGGTTTTATAGACTGTAGTAAACAAAGTACAGTTTGTTTAATCAAATCTTTCTTCAGTTAAAAATCATAATTTAATTCTGTAATATACAGGCCCAATGGAATTTTTACATTTATATACTTTTGTTTTATTTTCTTATTTGTTTATTTCAGATAATTCAATATGATATGGCTGTGGGTTTTAAGTTAACTATCGACTATTGACAGTAACGACTTTGAATAGGCTACATACAAAATATTAGTCATTAATTTATTTTCTATGAAAGTGTTTAATCTGATATTAGAAACTCGTCAAGGAAAATAAAAGCTGGGCATCTCGGGGCCAAAGCGGATTGCTTATTTTTTGCTTCAGGATCCCAAAGTTGTTAATCCTGCACAGACTGCTTATTGTAACGAACTGAGATGTTTGTAGTTTATACTCTAGGTCAGTTGTTCTCAAACGTGTTTATATATCGGTACATCAAAATCCCCCCCCCCCCATGTTATTCTTGCGTGTGCTTTTTTACATTTAGTAAAGATATAAATGATATTTGATATGATGGTATTTGAAAAAATAAAAGTTTTTAAATTAAGTGAGTTTATTTTAAAACAACGTTTATTTAAACAAACATTAAAAACAATATTTAATTGTGAATCTAGGGTGCAAAGTTGCGTTTGTCGCACGAAATAAACATTTGACGTCCGAGGCAAAGTTTATCGAGTGTGACAAATTTAACTTTTTTCCTACATAGGGCCTACACACAACGTTTTTCCTACAGCTGCATTTTAAATTAGTGTTTTAGTTTTTAGAAAGATCTGTTTTACAGAGGTTAGTTCCATAACAATCAAGGTTATTTTTATTCAGCTGTTTAATAAAGTACGTTTTTGCACTCTCACTGCAGTTTTACTTTACCCCACGGCTAAACAGCTGACATGGGCGGTAAAGTAATACTTTTCGCACTCCAGCTGTTTATTTTGCACACTGTACGCAAACCTAGATACACAAATAACTATATAAAGATATTTGGTGATTAAAATATGAAATAAATGTGAAGTATGCACCAAATGGTGTTTGCATATTTCTCTGTTATTAATAGTCCAGTAGACAGAGCAAAAAAAGTGGGGTCTGCTGGAAAAAATTCCGAAGTTAATGAAAATTTTACAGGTTGTTTGGGGGTGCTGTGGGATGACTCTGTCAAGTTTTCCAACTCGAGGTCCCTGTGTTTGTTCGGGGGGGGGGGGGGCCGAAAAACTTCAAAATTTTCGGACTTTTATCGGTTGTTTGCTTATAACTTCTAAACTAAGAGGTTTTCGACCACAATATTTCTTTTCAAAGTTGTAGAGCAGTAAATTTGCTACAATTAGGTATCCTTAAACTTCTTCCTAACCCTAATATTAACCGAGATACAGCCGATCAAAGTTCGAGAGATTTTCTCAAAATGGCAAAACCCTACAACCGGCAGACTTCACTATAGTGCATTCACTCCGTGCTGCGAGAATACATTTGTAACGCGTGATTGTATGGAATATTTCAACCACTAAAAACCTTCCAATCTCAAAAAAACAAATACCATTGGAAAGGTAATGTTTCAAAATTTATTTTTTGTATTTACAATTTCTTTCAAAACATATATTTACTTGTGTAATCATTGTTTAGAAATTTTATTTTTCTAAACCACTGACGCGCGTGATAAAACTGTGAGAGATTTTCTCAAAATTGGCCCTCTAACTATCAATTACCATCAGTTCTACAGTAATTATGGTAATCACTCATCAATATCGACATGTTGAAACACGCGGGGGGGGGGGGGGGGGGGG
>JAGFPH010000176.1:486970-522726 GCA_018207615.1 Philaenus spumarius | reverse complement strand
CCCCCCCCCCCCCCCCCCCCGCGTGTTTCAACATGTCGATATTGATGAGTGATTACCATAATTACTGTAGAACTGATGGTAATTGATAGTTAGAGGGCCAATTTTGAGAAAATCTCTCACAGTTTTATCACGCGCGTCAGTGGTTTAGAAAAATAAAATTTCTAAACAATGATTACACAAGTAAATATATGTTTTGAAAGAAATTGTAAATACAAAAAATAAATTTTGAAACATTACCTTTCCAATGGTATTTGTTTTTTTTGAGATTGGAAGGTTTTTAGTGGTTGAAATATTCCATACAATCACGCGTTACAAATGTATTCTCGTGGCACGGAGTGAATGCACTATAATAGTGAAGTCTGCCGGTTGTAGGGTTTTGCCATTTTGAGAAAATCTCTCTAACTTTGATCGGCTGTATCTCGGTTAATATTAGGGTTAGGAAAGGATACCAAATTGTAGAAAATTTACTGTTCTACAACTTTGAAAGGACATGTTTTGGTCGAAAACCGCTTAGTTTAGAAGTTATTAGCAAAAAAAGCGATAAAAGTCCGAAAATTTTGTGAAGTTTTTCGGCCCCCCCCCCAAAATTAGCACAGGGTACTCGAGTTGGAAAACTTGACAGATTCATCCCACAGCACCCCCAAACAACCCGTAAAAGTTTCATTATCTTCGGAATTTTTTCCAGGTACAATGTACATATTTACTGGACTATAGGTCGTGTTTTAAAAGACAAGCTCATCCCATTTTCAATGGCCTTGTCTGTCTCCATTCTTTGCTTTGATATTTTCAAGTACAGAGAATTCCATTTCACAGACAAACGATGTGGAATAAAACATTAAATGCTTTGAACCCTATATTGGGATATTCCTTCATAATTGTTATCCAAAATGAATTCATCTCATTTCTGAATGCTTCAATCTTAATTAACTTACTATCGTTACGTATATCAATTATTTCTTCGGCTTCTGCAAGACTTACTTATTTCTGCTGACTCTACAAAAGGACTACTAATCCAATCGTACAAATCAACTGATATGTTTTGGAAATAATGGTTAATTTTTTCTCTTAACGACGCGACGTTAAATGATTGTAAATAAGTTTGTGAAAATATTTATTAATTACATTTTCCTTTGGTAACTTGAATAAACATTTCTATAATATTTAAATTGCATTTTATCTTCCAATTTTTATTTTATCTTTGAAAGCTTTATTTATCTGCAGATGTTAAACTGTTTTAATTTCTTCCTTGCAGTTTAACTTGTTTAGGTGTTCAAATATGTTTGTTAAATAAGCTAGTTTGGAACACCAAGAATCGTTTAGTAATAATTCAGGTTTGTTTCCATTTTGAAAAATAATAAAATTTCTTCCTTAAGTTCAAAAACTATTCAATATGCGACCTTTCGAAAGCCATCTCACTTCGGTATAAAAAAACAGGTCATTGTGGTGAGATTGCATCTCTTCATATAGTTTTGCAAATATACGCGATTTTAATGGTCTATCTTTGATATAATTAACCATTTTAATGATTTCTTCTAATACTATTTTTAATTCAAAGCCTATTGTCTTTGCTACCAATGATTCACGATTAATGAAGCAGTGAATTATTATAATGTTTTCATTTTCCTTTATAACTTACTAGAGGGCTCCGCCCCCTGCTAGCTTCGCTCGCCAACCCCCAACAAAGCAAACACAAATAGCTACCACTTATGGAACAAAGGTGTTAATCATGGGAAGTATAACAATTTATTTTTATTGCAAAGGGGCTGTTACCCCCCAGTTCACCCATTAGACGTAACTATTTAAATTGCTTGTGTTATTATTTATGTTATTTCCTATAAAACACTTAAAATTGCCAAATTTTCAGCTCACTAACTTTAAGGAAAATATAACAATAAACATTTTTTTTATAGGGGTTGTTACTACATTTTCACCCCTCAGAAGCACGCGACAAATTGTAAATATATGATACTTTTTCTATGTATCTTATAAGAAATAAATGTACACATTTTCAGCTCACTAACTTTAAAGAAAATATAACAATTAATTGTTATTGTTTTAGGGGTTTTTATCACATTTTCATCCCTTAGCAGCACGCGTCAAAATGCAAATCTAGTTTACTTTTTCTATGTATCTTGTAAGAAATAAATGTAAAAAATTTAAGCTCTCTAGCTTTAAGGAAAGTATAACAATTAATATTAATTCTTTTATGGGTTGTTTCAACCTTTAAATTAAAACTAATTCTAGCCTATGTTACTCAGGGTTTGTATTAGTAAAACTATTTTTACAATCGGTTCAGTAGTTGACCAACTACATACAAACAAGCAAACAAATTTTACCTCTATAATGTTAGTATAGATGAAACAAATCCTTTTATAGTTCCAACCATTGAAGAGGTCCACCTGTACATATATCCATAAGTCATAAATAAGAAAATATGTCATTTTATTAATCATTTGTATTTTTGTTAATAAATGTTTTGATTTCAATAAATTATTTTTTTTAAAACATCTTATATATTTTTTGTCTTGCAAACTTGTTCTTCAGTTTTGATGTTGTTACTTATTTTTCTTAAGTTATTTCATTGCTCTAATCATGTTAATTAATTAATTTTAGAGGGTTAATTACAATTAGTATTTTTAATCACATTTTTAAAAGTAACTTTTAAAGTTGTAAAAGAATTATAGCAAAATGCAATACGTTTTATCTTTGATTATTTTACCTACGATTTTGCCTTTTCGCTTATTTTACTGACGATAACTTAAAAATGGATTTAGATATTAAAAAACCTATTTGACAATCGTTTTTCCGTCAAATCACACGACTACCTTCTCATTTAACAAAAATAAGTTCATTGCAAGACGGCGGATACAAATTTCAAACTCACAAAAAAGTGTTTCTCTTATGACTGCGAATAATTGAATTTATTTCTGTCTCATAAGACTCATACATTTTGAGATATTAAGCCGTTCCCAAACTTTTCAAACACCCTGCATAAAAATTTAGCCTGCTTAAGTTTGTGCTCGCAAAACTCGAAAACTATTCGACCGATTTCACTAAAAATTTCACAATATATCCATGTTAGAGACTAAAATTATTACTTTCTAAGGGGTTAAAATGGGGTTGCTACCAATATACAATAAAAAATGTCGTCGTCGCACCGCAAACTATGTAACCAATGTTTATGAGCGTCTGAGGACTCGTCCTTTGTGGCAATTCATGTAATTGGCGGGACATAATAGGGTATAGGAGAGTAAGAGGCGGGGCCTAATTTAACATAAACGTTTTGTTTGCTAAACAATCTTTTACTAGGCTTAAATCTTTATCTGTTTCGATACGGAAAGGTCATGTCCTAAAGTCCTAATAATTAATCATGTTTGAGGTCAATCTAAATTCATTGGATACATCCTGCTTCTTAGCCTTGCTATCGTGTTCTAATTGGGTCGTGTCATAGTGTAAGAGTAGATTTGGAAGTGATATGAATTAAACGTGTAGGTTGCAAGTAAATAATTGAAAGATCCCAACATCTGAAACAACAAAATTTGGTTACTATCTAAACTATAATAAATATACACCAAAATAAAAGAAGGGTAGCCAAATGTAACATTTAGCTTCCTTGACGGTATTTTTGAATGGAACACTATTTGAACATTTTCTCAACTATAGGTGGCCAGAAAAACGGTTTATTTAAAACAAATTCACTGCTAAATGTTTTAGCAACTAAGCTGTTTCGGCTGGAGCGGTATTTCGACTGTTTCAAGATTGTAACACCAGCAGAAAGTGCAGATAGTTGATAGCAGTTAAAATAACATGACAACCAACGAAACTTCAAAAACGCTGTTTCGTGAAAGGTTATTTTTAAACAGTTTAATTCAACTGGGAAACATTTTTGAGAAAACAACTACTGGGCACACCACTACACTGTATTCTCAACTAATCGTTTAAGAGAAGTATGGGATTATAAAACATGGTTCCAATCGGCATTTCTGTTTGGATCTTTAGTATTCAAAAGATAACCAAAACTTTAAATGTATGACTTTTTATACGAATATAAAATACAATATACACATTTGGAAAACTATTACCACCTTCTTGCGCGGCCGTTAGCTCCATTGTTAAATATCGTTTCAAAAATGTTGAGAAAAATAACTAAAAACACACTTTCGAGTGGGCCGATTTTAGTTTTGACCAAAGTAATATATCTTTCATTTAGTTTATCAGAAGCTGTGGGTTAAACATTTTATTTATCATAAGCCATAACTAAACACTTTATTTATCTCAAGCTATAGGTTAAACATTTTAAAGTTCAAGTTTATGTTAGTTTTGTGCAGAACCTTGAAAATAGTTTGAACTTTTAAAAATGAATACTACACATTGACAGAAACAAAAAACTTGTAAGGATTGTGGTCAGTTATTAAATGAAACCACTACATGTTTTATGTTTAACATGTACATGTTTATCCCTGCTGTTTGTACCTTGCTATCTCATTTGAGATTTTTCGTTAAGGGAGGCCATGCTTGAGAACAAGTCCTTCTTTTTTAAAGCATTTTAAATTTGCTAAATCGGTACAACATTACTTAAAACGTTTTACATTGTCATTCAGGTGCAGCAAAGATCACAGTGGAGGATATCAAACCGGGCCTGACTTACTGCACACACCTTATCTATGGATATGCGGGAATAGACGAAGACAACTATGTGCTTCAACACTTGGACCCTGACTTGGTTTTAGACAACGGAAAGAAACAGTACCGTGCTGTAACGGAGCTCAAGAAGCAATATCCTGGGCTTATTGTGTCCTTGGCTATCGGAGGCTTCGGCGACTCTGATGATTTGGAGAAGTATTTGAAACTGGTGAGTAAATAGGATAAGGCAAACCTCCGGTACACAGGATTTGTTCCCGTTAGCATACTGTCAAACTAATGACAGCAAATACATTTATTTAAAGTCGCAAATAGGCCTAAATCCAATTAATTGTAGTCAAACATTGGCTTTTTTTGCCCACAGATGCCTTATTTATAGATGTATTATGCTATGAAACCGTAGTTTCATTAAAATTACAGAAAAATAAGTCAGTATTGAAGCCTATATAAATTTTGAGAGAGAGAGAGAGAGAGAGAAACATATGCCTAAAACTTATTTAATTAATAATTTTGTTGGATATTGAAAGAAATTGTTTAGTGTTACGAGTTTCTGGTCAGTAAGCCTACAGTATAATAATATACTGTAGGAGGGAAATATCCCGTACCTGTGTCAGGTAGAAAGTTGGGGCAATTTCAGCATTTCTGGTCTGGAGAGGCAACCCTTCTTGATCCTCTTTAATGAGCGGGGCAGTTTCATCATTTCAAACGTACCTAAAATATCGGAGCAGTTTACGTGTTCCCATCAAAACAAGTCGTCGTTCGCCAGCAACTTCTCCTGGGCCATTTTTATGATAGTTGACTCTTCAAAGATTTTTGATAGTCTCTCTTTTTTTATAGTTGCACTGCAGAAAACCATAGCGCCTTAGCCGTTCGGCAGTTTTAGTGTTCTTCTCTGCCCCATCCTGGAGCCGACATTATTTCGTTAGCGTGCGAAGAGTAATAGAAACTAAACTTACTAAACTGAAAATGAGAAACCTATTTGTGACCAAAGGACTGTTGGAGGGGAAGGGAGGGAATAACTGCCTGCCTACCTTTACAGTTATAAGGGAAGGAGCGCCGAGCTCCCCTTCTATTCGTCCTTATCTCTTCACTTTTTTTCAAAGACATAGGTCCTTGACCGAGCCTCTCACACATTTCATTTACATTGGTAAATGATCCATTTAGGTTTGTCTAGATTTGTGATTTTTGATTCCACAGAGGGAAGGACGCTGCAGTTTTCTTTTTTAATCACATTCAACTATAACGAAAGAGACATTTGAAGAATTTCACGTGTGCTTTAGTCAAATAACCCTCCAACCATCGTAAGAACTCAACAGAGGCAATTTGCGAAAAATGCAGTTTTTCCGTTTTTTGGGATTTTTCAGCATTGTGAGGAAACTGTTAGACCTACAGACGTCGTTTTGGGCTGAATCTGAAGATTTCGAAACACCCACGAAGCGGGCAAAATGAACTATTCGAACCAAACAATCTCCCAACAATATCTCTCGTAAATATACATATGGATATATAAAAAAAACTTTTGAATTAATTACATTGTAAATACATTATTAATAGACTAAATATAGGCCTATATACCTTGCTGATGTACATAGTTTTCCTTTCAAAATACATCGTGAGAACTCAACATCGCCAATTTGCGAAAAATTCAGTTTTCCTATTTTTTTATTTTTAAGCATTGTGAGGAAACTGTTAGACCTACAGACGTCGTTTTGTGCTTAAATTAAAGCTAATAACATTCGCTACAACATCTTCCCCTAAGATTTACCCCTTAAAATTAGTATTTTCCCCGATTTCGGGGTCGAAAGTTGTTCAAAAAGATTGCCAATTTTGTAGGGCTGTATTGGTTCTGATCTCTGCGCTACAGAGCTGGTTCTGGTCTCAAATTGTGGAAAATTTAATGTACTTCCAAAACGTAAATTACATGTTTTATGAAAAAAAGCACAGTTTAGGAGATATAGTGAAAAAACCAAAAAAAATGCGAAAATTTCGCGGTTTTTGGCGTGCTACGAAGTTAGCACAGGTCTTTCGAAGCTGCAAACTTGGATGTACACTACTGGTAAGGGTCCTAACAACATATTAAAAAATCAGAAATAGCCGTTAGTTTGCGATTTTAGCGATTTCTAGTGTACTATTTGACTGGACTATATAGGCTTTTTCAACTTTCAAAATTTTGTTCGTGTATATACCGATAATAAAATATATTTCATTATGATTATTATTTTTTTGAAAATTTGTCAAATTCTAATAGTTATGTTTGGTACCAAGTATGACTTTTTTATGTTTTTAAAATTACTAGGCCTATTTATGCAGCCTATTTAAATCAAAATTGTAGGCTACTTAATTATTTCTTACATCATTATTACATCAATGAGAGATTGGCTATTACAGTACATGCATAATCATTTAAGTTATTTACATGAAATTTGGAATTTATGGTTTTATAATTTAAACATAGGTTTAGCTATAGACTAATATCGCAAACATTATTATTAAAGGCAAAATCCAGGCTGACTGATTTACCTCAATATCTTCTAACTACTCAAATTAAATAAAAAAGTGAAATTTGGCATGGAGTGTTTCCTCTATCCTGTAGGTACCGTAGTTGTTTTCAGTAAATCTTCTGAAAACGATAAAAGAATAAAATTGTCTTTGTTAACGAACAATAAAACAACAGAATTTGTTAATTATTTTTATTTCCAGACTGAAACCGAGTCTCAAAGAATAGCTTTTGTTAACTCAGTGCGAACAGTTCTGCATGACTACGACTTTGATGGCATTGATTTGGTTTGGAGGTTCCCTGAAGTAAAGGAGAAGAAAGAAAAAGGAACTTTAGGTAAGAAAAAAAGAAGAAAATATTGTGAATATCTTTGAATTTAAAACAAAATATCTTCAATTTGAAATCTTATTTAGAATACATTAATAATATTTTTAGTAATTGAGGTATTTTAATAATATTTCTTTATTTAACAGATAGGAGATAATTTTGTACATTTAGCCTTGGCATTTCTCATTTTAACTTACTTTAATTTTAAATTACTTTCATAACAATGTATGTTGAATGTATAAAAAGATAAATACCTTCATAAAATAAATAGATTCACATCCAATAAATTCTTCTATAGAATAAAAAATGTCTTACTTTAAGTACCTTAACCTTGGAATAGAAATGATGTCGCCACTCAAAATATAAATTGATAAAAAAGTTCAAGTATTAAGCTTTTTGAAAAGAGGGAATCAAGAATTTATATGCTCTTTATCAAAAAAAAAAAAAAAAAAAAAAAAAAAAAAAAGGCAGAACAGCAAACTTTTGAGTTTTGAAGACTTTTCATATTCAGATAATATTCAATTATACAGGGTGTACCCGAACTCTCTGGACCCCTTTTGTGGATATGTTCCTGGGATCCAGACAAACATATTTCACAATATAAACATGGATCTATGGTGCTTATTTTTTCTTCTGTCTGTCCGTATGTGTTTTTTTACAAAATACTTAATATTTTTTGAAGTAGAAAAGATATTGAGCTCAAACTTTGTATACCTATTTGTTGCATAACCTTTTATCACTGTACGAGAAAGTAGAACATAATTTTAAATATTTTAAAAATGGCGGTCGTTTATAATTTTGGACAACTACCAAGAAATACATTTTTCCTTTTGTCAATATCTCTGTTATCCTTTGAGCTACAAACAAAATAAAAAACCATTGTGTTTGCCATTAAAAAAGTAAACTTTTTTGTGTCTTGTAAATTTTTTGTAAAGTTAGCTGTTTTTGAGATATTCGATATTCAATCATATACCATTTGAAAACCATTTTGAAAATACCGTATTTAAAATAATGTTCTAATTTTTCGTACAGTGATAAAAGGTTATGCAAAAAATAGGTGCACAAAGTTTGAGCTCAATATCTTTTTTACTTCCAAAAATATTAAATATTTTGTAAAAAACACATACAGACAGACGAAAAAATAAGCACCGTAGACCCATGTTTATATTGTGAAATATGTTTGTCTGGATCCCAGGAACATATTCACAAAAGGGGTCCAGAGAGTTCGGGGACACCCTGTATAATACATCAAATATTCAAACTGGTCTTGTTCAATTTTACAAGTGTATACATGTGGTTTAAAATATACTGTACTAATATTAAAGTTCATACAATTATGGGTCCGAAAAAAATACTTTTTTCTTTGATTTTTATACTTAATTTTGTTATTACCAGGCTTAATTGATTAGTTTTTATTTTAATTAACAAATACTGTAATAATAATAATTTTCATGATAATTGTTTCAGGAACTATTTGGTCCGGAATTAAAAGTGTATTTAAGTCAACCGATGACAAAGTGGACCAACACAGAGAACAGTTTGTTGTATTGTTGAGAGAGTTGAAAGCTTCATTGACTCCGAAGTTGGTCACTCTGGGTGTGTTGCCCCATGTTAACGCTACAGGTGGGGAAAATCATCAGCTTCTAATTACTCCATCATAAGAAATTAATTTGTTTGATGACTAGACGTGTAAACATTCCATATTCAAGATACAATCATTACATTTCAGGCATCATGCGAGTTGTACTCAAGACTTTTCCTGTATATTTAATGTATTTTTAATACAGCTAGGCAATCTAGGTTAAAAAACTAGGGTTTTTAAGTAAGTTAAAAATGGTCTGGGAACCTGGCCATGATCTGCATGCTGCAATTCAAACCTGTATGAATAGTCAATTTTTATTTTTTCATTTATACTTCTGGAAAAAGTTCACTAAACCCTTGTATACAAACAAATTTCTTGGAGGTAAAACTGGTCAAATAGTGACCAAGATGGATTAACAGTTTTCCTTTACGAAATAATTTCAATCAGTTGATTTCCTTGTATTAGTGGATTTATGTTATTATAAAACGTCTCTGCCCAACACACATTGCCATACTACATTGTAAAATTTGTATTAAGGAAAAATATACAGATCTCAACATTTAAACTTGGCAAACACCCAATAGTAAACAGTTATTAAAACATAATAGTTTTATTTATTTATTTATTTATCTTTATTTAAATGTGAATGATCTTTCAAATGGATTAATGTAATGTATTTGACTATTCTATATACATAAAAATAATTGCATTTTCTTTTTGTAGTTACAATATTCACCAAAATAAACAGTAAATACTGAAATTGAAATAGTTATAAATGTTTTATTTCTAGATAAAAATTCAATTTAACTTACTTCTTACTTCTTGGTATGTGCATTCAGCATCAGGTAATGCCGACCGCACGGTTTCTCTCATTTCCATGGCTGGCCAGACTCCAGTAGGTGGGATCAGTCAGAATTCGTTCAAAGGTGCAATGAGGTTGGAGTCTTCTCCTTAGCTCATCCCTGACATCCGACTTGCTAGCACAACCAAGGAGGATGTGTTGTAGGGTTTCTTCTTCTATCTGACATTCAAGACACAAGGATGACTCAGCAAGTCGGAAATGAAAAAAATAGGACTGTGTTACAATATGTCCTATTCTAGCTCTTGAGGCTAAAGTTGATACAGATCTGGGCAGGTTCCTGTAGATGTCAGTGTTCCTTGGTTCCTTGAGGAGTCTGTAAAGATCATTCCACTGTTCCACCCACCTGTGTCTCAGAATTCTGTGAGCTACCGCCATGCAGCTTGTTAGAGGTAGTTCCTTAGTTGGTACAGGATGCATATTGGTGGCTGCCTTTGTTACTTCAGCTTTCTCATTTCCCTGAATTCCGCAATGACCCAGTATCCATTGGAAGCAAATCCCTTTGTCTATGGACAGATGCATGAGTTGTAAAATTTCCTGGACTCTGTGGTAATAACTTGAGGGCCTATACTGTTTGAGGAGCTGTAATGCGCTTTTGGAGTCGCTGAGGATGCATATCTTTTTGCTTTCTACAAATATGCAATAGGCAACTGCCGCGTCGATGGCAAGGAGTTCCGTGTCGGTACTGGAGCTTGAATTTTCTGGGACAAAAAAGAACTCGCCTGAACGTTCCGCAGAGTAACCGGTGCCAGATTTTGATTCAGTGAGGTCCAATGACCCATCAGTGTAAATCTTATAATGACATTCATATATTGAATGTATAACTTCAAGGGCGGCAGCTCTTAGTGTTTCTATAGGGTCCTTTTTAGATACCAGTACAGGGAGGTCTAATTCGATCTTCGGTGGTTGAAAGTTCCATGGCGGGATGCAGTTGACAGCAGGGTAGGGCACCTGGGTTATGTTCGGTGTGTTTGTTGCTATAGATGCTGTCTGGTAAATTAAAGGAAGACTTGTGATGAGCCTCCTGTAGGTTTGGTCTTAGATGCTGATTTGATGTGGAGTCGGCAGATACATGAAGAAACTTGTGCCAGACCACCTTCTGTATGTATGCTTCCAGAGGCTCAACATTGAGTTCAATTTCCATGGCTCGTACTGGGGTTAGCTTTGGGCATCCTAGGCATATTCTCAGGGCTGATTTTAGGATTATATTTAATTTGTTTAAATGTGTTTTTGCTGCAGAGCCCCAAATTTCTGCTCCGTACATTATTTTTTATCGTACAAATGATACAAAAAACTGTCTCAGCATGAGAGTATCTACTCCCCATGTTCTGCTAGCAACAAATTTGAGTAGATTTAATCTTTTTGTGAATTGTATTGAGATCTACTGAATATGGTTCTTCCATAAAAGTTTGGGGTCCAGAGTAATTCCAAGTAGTGCAGGGTTTGGGTTATAGGGTACTGGTTTTCCTCTGCATTGTAGTTCTGGGATAAAATACTTGAATGAGTAGTTTCTTGTGAAAAAGGCGCACTCTTTTTTCGTTGAGGAGATTGACATGTTCCACTTTTCTGTTCATACATTTAGGGCGTTTAAAGCACTATTCTGCATTCTTGGAGTTTGTTCATTATAAAAGGGGTGTCAGCTATGTCATCATGAAATGTGAGGAGGTTTAGATTACATGATAGGTATTGTTCTTCAGGGGTTTAATGTTTTTGGGAAGTTAATTGCCCTTGTGGATTTTTGGCATATTCTGTATTAAGTAAGTTAGCTATGTCTTTCTGTTCGTCCTTGGTTTTCTATGTCTGTTAATCTGTCGTCGTGGGTGGAAAAATTCTTGTCAACTTTTTGTCTGAAAGTGTCCCAGTTATCTTCACTAATTTTGTATTTGGTTTTTTATGTTGGATTTTTGGACTCAGAGATGATCACTTCCCAGATCAAATCCCACTCTCCAGTTTTTTATTTGCAGGGATAAATTTGCTGACACTATGGAGAGATCTAAGGTGCTAAATGAGCCAGAGCTGGGTGATTGGTAGGTCGGTTGATCATCTCCATTACACAGAATCATATTCGTATTTCGTATCCATTGGTACCTTTGCATCCACAGTCACTGCTTCCATATGCATTGTTGAGAACTTAGCTATGTTGCTTATCAGCAGTGAGTTGTGTAGAAGAAAAACCACTCCTCCTCCTCTTTTATTTTCTCGGGAGTGGCTAATCAAAGTATAGTCTTGAAACTTTGGATGGAATTTTTCATCTTGTGAATGCACACTATCTTCGCTTTTGTTTCATTTATTTCTTGTCTGAGGTCTTCAGTTTTATTCTTGAGAGATCTCGCATCCCAATGTAGGATGTTAACCTGACCAGTGTTAGGTGTGTTCCTGTCAGTGTTTCACAAAATGTTCTACTCACTTTTTGTTTGGAGACATCCCTTCCCAGCGATACATGGAACCTGAGTTTCTCCTTTGCTCTGACCTTCACAGTCTCGAAGATTTCAACAGCTGTTTCTCTGTCAGGGCACCAAATTTCTTTTCTTTAGTAGTTGCTTGTGCCTCTCCCTCTGATTATTAAATTTTTTCTAATAATCCTTAGTCCTTAGTTGTTTAAAGTTGTCATGACTATTCCATAAAAGTACTTTAAATCTATTTGGATGTTTGCGGTTACTTTTCTTGTAATCTTGTCTTGAATTCTCAAAAGAACTGTTGGAAGTATAACTAGCCATGATGTTTGAGAGGGCTGTACTCAAAAGAACAGCTACTGCTGACATTCAGTTCACTGTATTTGAAGAATACAGCTATCCAGGGGTAGGACGTGGACGAACCGGCTCACCCCCTTCAAAATTAAATTTAAAAGTAATATATAGTAATAAAATAAAATATTACCTTTTTTATACTCCGTCATGTGGCTTCTTCTTCATTTTATTAATTAGACGCATTTCGAGGTCGAAACCCCATCTTCAGTATTTCACTCCGTAGAGTTCGTCAAACAATAAATAAAACAAAAAACATTACACACACACAAGCCACCTCTTATTAAATTTGATGTGTAAGTTCGTTGTCATTATTTTAGATTTAATGTTTCTCAATTTATACACCATAGATGCTTGACCAGCTTCCAATTTAATGTTCATTGTTTTGGTGGCCTAAGTAATTTAAAACTTAGTTTTTAACACACACAAGTTCTATAAGCTTCCATTAAGTTTTAGCCAACTCTCTTAATGTTGTTGAAGATCTTCGAACATGTTGATGAAAAGGGATTGTTGCATGCTTCTAACATATATAGTTATTTCTTCACAAAGCTAGTAATCGGTGGCTTATTTCGGAAAATGTTTTCAGTCGTGAGAGTGGGATGGGTATGAAAAGTTTGATCCTCAGGAAATCAGGGGTCTCCAAAGTTTATTTGAAGTAAAGCAATAGTGGCTACAGCGGTGTAACTTGTGGTGCCATCTTGCTGAAAGCACTGGGAACTAAAAACCAGATTACTAGCATGACTAAACTTCTTCAGGTCTCTTACAAAAATATTTAACCCTCTCTATAATTATCTCGTTCTCTCTGCAACGTACCTGGTTTACAGTAAAAGCATTACCGTTTTCGTCTTCAACAGAATACTGACCCAGAATGCCACCTGATACAGCGCTCCATGCAGTCGCACGCTCGCTATGTAGTGGCTTCTCTACGACATTGTCTGGACGCTGAATTACTAGAAAACGTGCTGTTTGCTTGTTGATGAAACCGTTTAGGTGTACATGACTGTTATCTAAAAACCATACATTTTGTAGGAACCCATTGTTTTCATACTTCATTTTTAACATTGAGGCGCAATAAACAATTGTCTTTTTTGTCTCTTACATTTAAAGGTTTACAGTTTGTATTCTATATGGAAATCCATCAAGGCTTTCATACATTTTTCTCAAAGATGAATTACCGATATTCATTTTCAAAGATGTACGATACATTTTTCTTTTCGGGACTGCAAGACTTGCTGAAGAAGTCCGTAGTTTTTAACAGCCTACACACTCTTTACGCTATGTCCTTCACGAGGAGGCAAAACTCTACCACTTTGATGGAACTTGTAAATAACACTTATTATAACGGCACTACTTGGCGGCCATTTGTGAAATCGTTCTTGAATGTCTACAACAGATAACTAGGACCATGGGAATGACCTGTTCCATTTGAGTAAAAATAATGATCAATGATAAAAACTTTCTCTGTAAACTAACCTCAACCAAAAAAGTAATAATAAGCAACGTGGCCAGGCAACAATCAACAGTGAAAACAGCTGTTCTAAAAACTAGTTTTAGTTCTGTTTATTTTGGCACATATTGAATATCTGGTTAATCATGACTGATCCTGGTCTCTTCAAGCCTTGACTTTCTATAACCAACTGCTTAACATCCTGCAAACTATGTTCTTGTAACAGTTGTCATATTATTTCAGCTTATTACGATGTGCGCAACTTCATTTCAAATGTAGACTTTGTCAACTTGTGGGCTTTTGACTTCAGAACGCCAAAACGGACCAA
The DNA here is from genome assembly GCA_018207615.1 of Philaenus spumarius. Taxonomy (NCBI): domain Eukaryota; kingdom Metazoa; phylum Arthropoda; class Insecta; order Hemiptera; family Aphrophoridae; genus Philaenus; species Philaenus spumarius. The sequence goes on along the minus strand of JAGFPH010000176.1, from coordinate 508,301 downwards.
AAAGCAAGCTGACTTCGCACATCCCTTGTATTATGTGTATGACAGAAATCCTCAACAAAACGTGGATGCCCATGTCAAATGGTGGTTGGAACAAGGAGCTCCAGGTGAGTGTTATAGAAGTTCATATTTTATAAAAGAGACTTATGGCTGCACAACACCGGGGCAAAAGCGTTACATCTGCAGTCTTAATTAAAACAGTCAATGAGTTTTTTTAAATAATTGTTCACGAATATTAAAACTATTATTTTTAGATAACAAAAATTACATATTATACATTTTTCTTATATACGGGCACAAAACATGAGCCAGCTAAATGACTTGAAAATAGAAAAACACCGGGACAATTTTGTTTGCATGCTGATTATAGACTACATTGGATTTTTCGCCAAAATTAACAGTTGTATGCATATGGCAAAAATCAAAAATAAAACTGCAATGAGTAAAAATGAAAGTGCTTGCAGTGATATTCTAGTAATGCTTGAGCGCCTTACTAATTTAATAGCTTACCAGCTTTCCCAATGTTGATTCCCACATATTGACCTAATATTCCGAGAGCACAAAACAAATACAATAAATGTTTTAATAAAGATACAAACCAATATAAATAATTAGTTTGATTACTGTCAATATAATAACATTTAGTAGGTATGCAGTTCTGAGATAACATTTTTCTTGATGGATGGGATTAAATAGAAATAAAAGATAATACAAAACCTGAATTTATGTATAATATAGTTATCAATGTTAAGTATCATCCTGATCAGCCATCAAGTTGGGTACACCAAAAGGTAATTTACAGGTATAATATATAATACAGGCCTACCTATAGACATGTCACACTTGCTAAGCTCGACATCTGGTTCCATTGTAAATCAACAAAGTTGAGTTGATAAAAGCTAAATTTTGGTTTGGTGGTTACTTATAGGCACAATTAAATTAAAACAGCACTGCTTTACTATTTGGATGGCATTATTTTTTACCATATGAACCCAGTCATTGGGTCCACATAAATGATTTGTTAAAGAGCAAGTTTTGCTTTTGTAAATTCATTACTTAAAAAAATGCTATATATAGAAGCCCATTCTTCAGCTTGATTGTTATAGGGGTGTAACTTTATCAACCATGAGCATTTTCATAAGCTTTTCGACAAGAAATAATATAGTCATTTAAATATTGTCAAATCAGTACGCCTATACATTTACGAACATACAACTTCAAAGTAATTTTTTGAAAGTACAATGTAAAAAAAAGAACAAACACTTTTTTTTTACAAATCCAGCGTATAATTTTTTCTAAGCAAAAAGTTTTCTTAAAGTGACAGATTGTTCGTTAATATCTATAAAAAAAAATTATTAACACTTTTTTGCAAATCAGCACTTGTATTGACAATATTTGAGTTTTCTGTTGTAACTTATGGGCAAATACACAATCATCTAATCTGTCCTATATTACTCCTCATAAAACTATTTTTGCAATTTAGAAAATGTAATTTTGTTGAAAACAAAAGACTACTTTTTGTTTTAGATTGCCCATCTACCACTAAATCTTAGTATCATCTAAATGCTGAATATAATTAATTGTTGCATAGCATTTATCTATAGTATTTATATTATTATTATTTGAAACTCCTTTATTAAATACTAGGGGAAACCCCTGCGTGCTCTGAACGCCAGCCCCGTTGGAACCAGTTGGAAAACATAATTATGTTATGTTTTCCTTATAAGATTAATAATAAATAACCCCAAAGCTAAGATGGTAAATAATGTTAAATGTTCAAATCAAATTATTTCGTACATTTTATAACAGCAGTGATAATAAAAGTTAAAAGAACCAGCAAGGCTCAGTTCTACACTTTAATACAACCTAAAAGTTAGAAATACAAATAATTGCTTCAATTTTTGAAATCAGCTGTTAATGGAAATATTAGAGCAAACAGCTGCTTTATCTGTTATTTTTTAAATTGGTTGATTTGGTAATAAATATAAATACATCTTTTGGTTCATCAGTCTAGGCCTAACCTAAAAATTTTGTCCGACTAAATTTACAAATATTGAAATAAAAAATGTGTTTATCAAAATGAATTATAGCCTATGTTACGCAAAGATAGTGTAGCTATTATTATTAGTAAAACTATTTTTTCAATCCGTTCAGTAGTTTTAAAGATTCCCTGCCCCCATACAAACAAACAAATTGTATCTCTTTGTAATATTATAAATATTAGTATAGATGTTAGATATATCGGTACTTAAAGTAAAATAATTATTTTGACAAAATATTTATTGACAAATAAACACAAACTTGTAGAATAACAAGGAATTTAGTATAAACAATAATTTTATAAACTAATAATTAAATGTTGCTTGTCCACAAGACAAGAATTAATAAGAATGCTTTTTGTTATATTGCAGTAGTAAATAATTTAAAATATGAAATTGTTTGTATACTATTAGGAACATAAGAAACCCAACAGTGAGTTTTTACCATTTAGTATTTTATTGTTGGATTTTCCTATATTAAAAATTATTTTCTGTCTTAAAGATTTTAAATAAAACTTGACATACAAAAATTACAAATGAATGCTGTCAATTTCTCTATTGGTTTATCACATACGAAAATGCAAAAGCTGATGTATTATTTATAAATCATTATTATACTGTTACATTCCTTAATTTAAAAAAATATTCTTTATCTTTATTTTATATTTTTTTTCTGTTACAGCCAATAAACTTGTTGTTGCCATTCCAACCTTTGGCCGCTCCTGGGAACTGACCTCAGATAGTGCAAAGTCGGGCGTTCCTCCCATAGTAGCTGATGGAGCTGGAGACGAAGGTCCTTACACTAAGATAGATGGAACTCTAGCATATTACGAGACTTGCACCCGACTAGTTAGCCCGACCAACTCCAAAGCGCCAGCAAACCTTCTACGTCGTGTCCCAGACCCAAACCAAAGACTAGGAACATACGCTTACCGCCTACCTAGTGGAGATCAAGAAGGTTACTGGATATCTTTCGAGGAGCCAGAGACTGCAAAGATCAAAGCGGCATATGCTAAACAACGAGGACTTGCTGGCGTTGCCCTGGTTGACATGTCGATGGATGATCCCAGAGGCTCTTGTGATGGTACGAAGTTCCCCATTCTTCGTAGCGCTAAAATTAACTCTTAGTCCTAGTTTTATTAAGTGATGTATTTGATCAAATAAAGTTTTTGTGTTTTTAGGTCTGGCTGAATTATTATAACAATACCAATACATTAAATCATACAAATATATTTGTTTGTGTTGTCTTTCAAAATGAGGAACGACAAGGCCCGTTTATCATTGTATAGTTTTATTACTCCTCTTCCCTTCCAAAAATCGATATTTAAAGTGTACAACATCTTATCTTATTGAGGAAGTGAAAACAAAAATAAATCTCTTCCCTTAGACTTTACAAAAAACTAGCAATTCTTGTATATTTGTAAATTTATTTCAGGGATCTCGCTAACGGCTCAAACGATTTGCATCAAAATTTGCAATTAGGGGTTTTTAGACTTCAGGAATCGAATGGGCTAGGTCTTATGTCTGCAAAAATGGGCTAATAAGTAGCTCTTTTCGCCTATGTAAACTCTGAACTTCTTTTATATACCACCTTTGAAGTCATTAAGTAGGCGAATAGATACATTTTAGATACAATCCAGAATACTGAGCGATGCCCAGTCGCCCAGGTACTTATCTATAAAGTTGTGCATTGTTAAAAATTTTGCTGTACAATTACGATTTGTTAAATACGGCAATAAATATTTTACAAATCTTAAGTGTACAGCATAAATTCTAACTCAATTATAAACCTAATTAACATTCTTAGGAATGCTATTCATTTAGATAAATTTTACCACACCTACCAACAATTAAATATTTTTACAACTTTTGTTCAGACATTTGCCATCATAAAGAAAATAATACTCAATGTTTCAAGAATATAAATCAACCATCGTTAACAACTGAAAAACTAAAATGAAAATGTATACCTAGAGAACTAGACCTATGTTACAAAATTTCAAACCTGAAAATAGTTAAGAATAAGGAGAAATCCAGAACTGGAATACTAGTGGTGATGTGTAAAGAATACTTTAAAACTAATTACTAAAACAAAATGTGTTGTGTGTTACTATCTTCAATGCTGGCAAATGTCCGAACAAAAAATCAATCCATGATACATAAAATAAATAAAAACTTACCTGGGCCGTGGTGCAAGGGAAGAAGAAGAAGAGTTACATTAATGAATTATTTTATCGAATTTTATGAACAAAAAGATTTTAATACAAGTTCTCATCTACATCTACATCTACAACAATATAAGTTCAAGCAATTTGATAAAAATTATGAATGTACTTTGAGGAATCAAGAACTCTACTACCTTACAATTTATCTACATTACTAACTTTCTTTTTCTTTTAATACTCTCTGGTAGCCTTAACTGGTAAGACACCTCTTTCACACGTAAATGGTACCATGGGTGAATTTTCACCCATATTCTAGGAAAATTTAGTCAATGTCATCTGACTCAGATCCACCCCAAAACATAATTTTCAACATTATATGCTTCACAAACATCTTCTTCCTCAGAACCGCTATCTTCACTATCCCAGTCATCAAAAGTTTCATCTAATATTAAAAAGTTAATACTGCAATGGGTGAAATTACACCCAAGCTAGTTCAAAATGGTGACTATGTGAACAATATTTTAACTTACAAATAGCATTGGCAGGTATATACTGACTAGTAACGGGCACTGCTGAAAAGACAAAGTAGTAGGTAGGTTTTACCCACCCACAGCAGGAAAACAAAAATTCCCTTGGGTGGACTTTCACCCATGGTACCAGTTATGGGTTAAATTCCTCACTTTGCCTATAGGAATGAACAAAAGAATGGGGAGCAGAATATTACACAGAAAAAATACAAATGCCAGTAGTCAGTTTTAAGCCTAAGTTATCGAAACTGTATCATATGGAATGACATCATAGAGTCAGAAAGACAATACCTCCCCTCCTCTCTTTCCACATAAGCACCAAATGTTTTATAAAAAAGCAACTGTAGAAAGACTAACGAGTACGATATAAGACTCCAGTATTTTATTCGACTGCTTTAGCCCAGCAAAGGATGCTGTAAAGTCGAAGGCTTCCAATGGACAAGAAATTCCCTCCATAACTTTTTTAAGGGTTTAACATTCATAACAACAAAGGTGTAGGCAATAATTAATTTGCATGACAAATTAATTAAGTTGGACTCTGTTTTACTGCTACACTTTGTTTGATTAGTTAGATAGTTTTTACAGATATACCAATCGATAGGAAATCAAACTGACTACAAAAATGTACTCCTGAATGTTTTATACAAATTCACTGTTTTTTAGTTATTCTCATTTAAAATGTGTAATTGACCGCTATTTTGTAGGGATTGTTGAAACAAGTTGATTTTTTTCAAAGTAGGTAGATATTTACATTGTTTAGTATAACATGCAAAAATGTCAACGCATTTGGAAGCAGTTCTAAAGATCTACATTATTTAGTAAAACACAAATTGGTGCACAGCTGATGAAAAAGCGTTTCAAGCAGGGGCGTCATTTGGGGGGGGGGCAGGGGGGCGCCCCCCAAGATTTGAAAAATATTAAAATTACAATTTGAAAGTTTAAAATAATAGGCTTGTAATGATGATGCCCAACAACAGAAAAGACAAACCTTTATAGTTGCAATATTTTCGAACACATTATTAATTTAATTATTTTAAACAATAAGGGGTTCAACTATAAGTATCTATAAAAGTAACTATTTTGTTTTGTTTATGCCAATTTTACCTCTATTATTCTTATTATGAAACAACTGCCTCCATTTCAATGTGCAGCTCTCTAGTTGGTCTGGAAGTACCCAAACATTTACATCAGTCAGTCAGTCACCACGTGTAGCTATATTATATTAGATACCAATAACTGCAATCATTTCAAGATAAAGTTTGCCCCTAAAGGATGTCTCATTATAGCGTGAAATAGCTTAAAATGACGTGTTTTATATTGTGAACATTTTTAATTTTTGGGGGACCCAATGGCCCCTCCCCCCGTACCGGGGTCGACCGGGGGTAGGGGGGGGTGTTGGTTGGCCGTCGCCCCCCTAACGTTTTGGTAAAATGACGCCACTGGTTTCAAGACATAAGTTTATAGAAAGTATTGTTATTTTTTGTTTTGGCCCATAGACCCCCCCATGGATTATCTCGGAGCTTTATAGAATTGCCCTGTATATTGCACATCTCTATATATAAAATTGAATTTTTGTTTCTTTGGCCTATACAGACTCAAAAACAATTCGACCAATTTCACTAAAAATATCACAGTTTATCCATGTTAATGCCACGAATGTTTAGTCATTACAATTCCTTCAGTCTAACTGGTTGCAATGGGGTTGCTACCTAATGCTACCCACATAAAAAAAAATAATATAAATTGAACTAATATAAATTGCAAGCTATAAAGCTAAAATTGTGTAACATTATTCTTAATTGATATACAAACCATTTGGAATTCAATGCAAGTCAAAGGAATGGAATAACTACTTTTAAAATTAAATAATCATTCGTTTTATACACTTCCTTTTCTTTATGCTCAAAAACTACTCAACTGGTTTCACAATTACACATACTTTATAAGTACCAGGATTGTTTAGAGTTTAGAGCGATGGTCAATAAAAACAAATAGATAAATTTGGGATAGCTACCACTAGGCCTATACAATAAAAATAAATTGCAATAACTTCCTACAAGCTATAACCTAAAGCTAAATTTACGTAATATTAGGTCTATTATTAAGTGAAATAAACAACCGTTTGCAACTCGATTACACAAGTAAAAGTAATTTAAGTACTCTTAAAATTAAACAATTATTAAAAATGGCATAGCTACTTATTCAAAATAATAAATTGTGCTAACATTAAACATCCATATGTTTAATACACGCGCGACCGCTTGCCCTGATCATAATAATCTTATTTTAAACACAAGTCACTTCAAACTTAATGTTTCAATACACTTACTAAAATGTGTTTGCTAATTTAATCTAAATATATATAATATGTATGTACTAAAATCGCACAATGCATTGCCGGGTTCACTAGTATATATATTAGATCGCGGTAAATTAAGACATTCATTCTTACGATAATTTGGTATTTCTTTGTTGGCAACACTGACAGAATTGTGTTTATTACAAAACGCGGGCAATCGACACCTAGACTTTGTAAGTGTGAATTGAACTTCTTTGGAAGAAAAAAAGTTGTAAGCCCAGGTCGTAAATCGCGTTTTATATTAGTTTGTTACATAAACGGGTTTTTCTGGTTTGAAAGAATACAGTTCAGTTTACTTCAGTAATTCACGAGGTCCAGATTGACGGTTTTTCAGAGTTTCGGATATCAAATTTGCAAGTAAGCAGTTTAGTTATTAAGTCCAAAAAACCCGTAAGCAGCACTGCCGCATTACTATAGCCGAATTTTCTTATCAGGAAATAACTAGTAATAAATAATTTGAGTTTCCTATGAGTTTTGTTCCTTGTTCCGGGGACTGTACCTGAAATACCTTTCAACAAGATTGTAGTAAATTTAATTAGCTTTCGAATGATACAGCTCAAAAATTGTGAGTGGGAGAAATTGCGCAAAAACCTTACATTTATAATGAAAAAATCATTTATCGGGAGCTTCCTATCAATTTTTTCCCTTGTTCCGGGGACTGTACCTGAAATACCTTTGCACAGGATTGTAGTAAATTTAAATACCTTTCGAATGATATAACCCCAAAATTGTAATCGGGTTTATGAGTGGGAGAAATAATGCAATTTCCTCGCTCTAACTTTGCCATTTTGATTTGAATCAAATAGGCCGCCATTTTGTGTAAAATTTAAAAATTTAAAAACCAGTGTCTGGGAAATCCTACAAGGACCCTTCCACTAAAAGTTCAGCTTTTTTTAATCATATTTACTACCATTTTATCAAAGTGGAAAAAACCCATATACTTACATAACCTTAAATCCCTACCCAAAATCGATTAATCGGTATAACTCCGCCATTTTGAATCGGATCGAAAAACAAAAAAAGCGTATCTGAAGAATCCTACTATGACCCTTCCACCAAAAAATCTGCAATTTTGAAGCATATTTACTACCACTTATCAATCCGGGAATAAAACATATATATATATAATAATTAATTTTGGGTATCTTCTCCAAATGGTCTGAAACGGATAGAAACTAAGTTTTACCCTCCTCCGACGAACCAATGAATACTTAAATATTTAAGTATTCATTGGACGAACCGTTTTCAAGTTGGGTCAAGTGTAATAGTTCTTATTTTCTTCAAAAATTTGGCTAAAAACTATAGCCCTATTTCCAAATACAGTAGTTGGTTGAAACCCTAAAACTTTATTTTGGAAATCCTTTCAACTCAGGTTAGCGGTTCAGCTGCGTGATCGAATTATTTGTAATCGATAACAACGCGATTGAATTTGTGAGTCAGTTAAAAGCAGAAGTAGGTAGCCGAAATTAAATCTAAAATTTTGTGACAATGTTAGAAAATCTATATTTAAATGTTTCACTTTAAAATGTTGTCTCATGTTGTCTCCTCAGAATGGTGTAATATAATATCCACGCGACTTTTTAGTGCCTGACCTAGTGATATTCTGTTACAAAGTATTAAATGTCTGTCATTTAGAAAAGAAACATAAACTAATTTGTGCCTGTCTACCTAAAGTGGTTTTCAGAAGTAGGGCACACACTTAAGGCCTTCTGTTCATGACCACCACCTGAATTACCTCCGAACATTACAGGATCACCCTGTATACATTTAGGCCTACAGAAAGATGGATTCATTCTTCGTAAAAGTGAACATAGAAAAACTGTTTGGCAAACAGTTTTATTGTTAACATTTTTTTACTCAGGAATTAGGATAGGCGAGACAAAGATTTACTGAAATATAACGTTTCAGAACTACGTACAATGTAAAAGTTTTCTTAAATTGTGAAAACAAGTAGGCTACAGTACAAATATAAATGTCTTTTAACACGATTTTAATTACTTAATGTTGTATGACTTTGTATTTGCACAGATCACCATGTAATTTCATTGAGTTTGCATTAACAAACTACAGATAAAAAAATATATTTTACTGTTACGGCTCTGCCGCACCACCAACACATAGTTCCGTTCCGCATAACAATATTCTCTCATAGGCTATATAAATGTTGGTATATATGTTTTAAATGTTTAGCTTCTTTTCCAACATAATAAATTAATTTAAATTTTAGACTCGTAGTTTAGACAATGCAAAAGTCTAAAAATTGGAGATATCCAAAATGGATGTTAAATTCATAACTTTTTAACGGTTAGAGCTACTGAATTAACATCTTTTTTATTTGATTCACTGACCTCGAAAACTTGGGTTAATCCGTTAAGGTTGTCACAGATTGGGTGATTCAGAACTCTCGGAAGCTCATTCTATAGGAATAGCTAAAAATAACAAAACAAAGTTCATTTCAACATAGGCCCGAAAATGCTTCATTTTCCATATATCCGCATTTTTTTTTACAAAATCATTCATATCTAGAGAAATGATTTGACTGATTCAGTTCAAACTTAGCATGTAATTTAACCTAACAATGATACATCTAAAAAAATAAGCGATTAAATCCAATCATGCTTTTTAAAATGACGGTTGTTTGAAAATTTCAAACCTAAATTACTCAAAAACCGTAAATTTTAACAGAAAAATTTGAGAACCTGTTTTTCTAGCCCTTTTGATTCCCTAATCGGATGGTCTCACAGGCAAAACAATCGGATGAAGGATAATAACAGCATAGGCCTATGTACATACAATATTGTTGTGTTTACTGTGTTGGTATAGGATGCCGTTTTGACTGAGAGACGATCCAATAGGGAATCAAAAGGGATACAAAATAGGTGTCGAGTAATGTAAGGCTTTTGAGTAATTTTGAAATTGTCAAATAGCCGCCATTTTGAAACGCATGCTTAGATATAATCATTATATATCATTGTTATGCCAAGTTTGAACTCAATCAGTCATACATTTATCTGGATATGAATTACTTTGTACAAAAAACAAAATGGCGGAAATCTGGAAAACGATGCGTTTTCGGGCCTATGTTTATATGAACTTTTTTCTTACTTTTACCTATAGAATGAGCTGCCGAGACATTGCCACATAGTTCTGAATCACCCTGTATATTAAGTTTGGTCGATAGAATAAAACGTGAACACAGAATCTCACAACTCAAACCCGTTCCAGCTACAAAGTCTCTTAAATGATCCATAAGATACAATAATTAATTGAACTATAATTTATTATTTTAAAATATGTGTAGGGTTAAAATTAAGCGCTTTTCCTTGTTATTCGCAATTTTTTCTTAACATTAGCCGAGCTTAAAGCCTTAAAATATTACTTCTGCATCCAGATAAAATGCCTACAATTTCATAAGCATTATAAATAACATCCTGTAAATAGAAACAGGAAGACCTTATCCTGTAGTTTCAGATAAATCAACATATCAGTAAGCCCAGTCAATGTAATGCAAGTAGGCCAGTCAGTAAGGAAAATAATTTTGCAAACTCAAAGTAATCTCGTTTACAATCACACCCCTTGGCTTGGATTTTCTACCTAAACGACGTAAAATTCCGTATTGACTAAATCGTAGTACTGTAATAGGCCTATGCCATGGGAAAATATAAGGGAGTAGGAAGTCCTGTACTTCACTAAAAATGCTACACAGTATTTATAAATCAAAGAACTCAGGGCTATATTAAATAAACGGTACCAGATAACTGCCACATACTTTCTCCCAGTTGAAACTTTATACCTTCCCAAGACTAGCATAGTACGTGATTATTTAGAATTGCAAAAGTAGGACATACCATGGAAAATATTAGATGCATGTAACACACATCCATATTATGTTATAATAATTATATTATTATTAAAACTATTCTATCGATTTTGAACAAATTTTCACCAAATATGCCAATTAAGCCTGTATAGGTGCATGAAAAAAGGTTTTGAAAATTTTTGAAAAACAACCCCCTTTTTGGCCAAAAATCCCCCAAAATCAGTTATTATTATTACTATTACTACCTAAACGAGAATTTTTGGAAAGATGCGGGTTTATTTTTGCATATGGTAGGGTACATTAAGGGCTACAAATAACCAAATTTTATCAAAATCGTTAGAGCCGATTTTGAGAAATTTTGATTTTTCTCGGTTTTTAGCAATTTTTTTGGGTAAACCCCCTTCAAAATCAAAAATTTGAAAAATGAAAAAATGCATGGAGATATTTCAGAACTTTACAAACATACCAAATTTCATCAAACTCGGACCGTTGGTATGGTCTCCAGCTTTGTACACATCCTAACAGGCACACAGACACACGGACAGACATCACAAAAAAAATCGCCTTTTTGGGTTCAGGGAGCAACAAAACAAATAATTCCACTTAAAATATTTTTGGGTTCAGGGGGCACCAACGCAGATAATTTCACTTAAAAAACTTTTTGGGGTTCAGAGAGCATCAAAACAGATAATGCCACTAAAAATTCAAATTCGAAAATTTGACAAAAACAATACTTTCTCCATATACTACGTATAGGGGGGGGGGGTAGAAAGTAATATTCCAACGTATTGTATGTTGTCTTGTATCTAACAACAATAATAAATTGTATTTTTTTCTAATTGTTACGTATAGTTTTTTATTCTAACGTTTCTGGTCATCTATTAATTATTTATTTATACCAAAAATTACATAGATATTGGAAAGTTTAAGTGTGTTTGTAGTAAGCCTTAAGTTTTCTATTCCTTTAGGCCTTAATTAAAAAATAATTATGTTGTAATTCAAATTTGTTAAACAAACAAAAATACATTTAAGGGCCAATTTCATGGCTTCAATATTTTACATATCTCTAAAAATGTAAAAATGTATATAAGACTATAGTAGGCCTAGATGTATTATACAAAACATAACATCATAAACTGAATCATTCGTAGATTACAGACGTAATGTAAGACGGCCATATGAGACAGTATTTCCGGTGCAAAACTAATTAAAATACTGATGCATGATAATCAATCGGAGACGCAAGGTTAACGGTTCTGTTTACTGACGATCAGATACCATGCTATTGTTGGCTGCACTGATTTCCCTTTGAAAGTTAAAATTTTCCAAAAAAGTATATTGTTGACATTTGTATGGTGCTCGCTTGCTAGCCCATTTGTAAATGAAATAATAAATATAAAAATTTCTTTCAAATTATATAAAAAATGTATTTTTTTTAATACAAGTACTAAAACATTATTATTATTGTAGCTGTTGTTCAAAATCAGAACCCATAAACTAATAATATATTTATACAGCTAATTTCTATAGTTCTACTGAACTGATTTTAACAAATTTTGATTCTTGGAATGCATTTCTTGAGTACATAAAAAGGTAGGCCCTATTTGTGTAGAAGAGCGTGAATAGCGATTTTTACTTTCTCCCCCCTATACGTAGTATATGGAGAAAGTATTGTTTTAGTCCTATTTTCGAATTTGAATTTTTAGTGGAATTATTTGTTTTGGTGCTCCCTGAACACAAAAAATTGGATTTTTGTTGATGTCTGTCCGTGTGTCTGTTAGGATGTATACAAAGCTGGAGACCATACCAACGGTCCGATTTTGATGAAATTTGGTATGTAGGTGTAGTTCTAAAGTATTCCCAGGCGTTTTTTTCATTTTAAAATTTTTCGTTTTTAAGGGGTTTTAATCCCCAAAAATGGCAAAAAAACGAGAAAAATCAAAATTTATCAAAAATGGCTGTAACGATTTTGATAAAATTTGGCTTATTTGTAGCCCTTAATATTCCCTACCGTATGCAAAAAATCGCATCTTTCTAAAAATTTTCGTTTTGGTAATAATAACTGATTTTGGGGGTTTTTGGCCAAAAAGGGGGTCGTTTTTCAAAAATTTTCAAAACCTTTTTCGTGCATCTATACAGGCCTAATTGACATGTTTGGTGCAAATTTGTTCGAAATCGATAGAATAATTTTATTAATAATAATAATATTTATTAGTTACTCTCCTACTTTAATGTGTCCCCCCTCCTAATTTAATACAATCACCTATTTTGCTACTCTTGGGAAGGTATAAAGTTTCAACTGGGAGAAAGTACGTGGCAGTTATCTGGTACCGTTTATTTGTTTATATGCTGAAAATAGTCACTTTACTTAGGGTAATACAGGCCTGTTATAAAAACGAAAAATCATCAGCGGAATCCGAACTGTAGAAAAACGAGAGAAATAAAACCCCAACAAATGCAGGTAAAAGTTCAGCTATTTTGGTTATGTTTGTAAACCTGAAGAATTTAAACGCTCCACTAATTTTTGTTTTGTATTTTATATTTAGGTTTGAAAAAAGTAATTAATGAACAAATTTTAGTTCTTTCAATTAGGAAAATCTTCAGTTTTTCTACTGGTTTTAAAATTTACAGATAATGTAGATGAAAATCTGTAACTTTATTAATTAAAATTTATTAATTTTATGGGGCGCGTTATAGCTGGGGCGCCACTAAACGGAACGCGTACGTAGGCCTACCGCTCTCAACTCAGTCCTCGCTTATGCATCGCTGTAGTTGTGACTTGTAAGCCTACATTTTCTAAAATCTTATCCCATTAAAAATTAATTAAAAGTATTTGTTATATGAAAATATATTTAATTTAAATAGCTTAAATTTAGGTCAACACTTTTTTTTTTACAGCAAAAGTTGAAATAATTCAGCAATTTTTATGAAAAAGTAATTTTTAATCATTTACGCTAGTACATAATACATTTTATAACAAGTTATTTTTACATTCTTATAAAAAGACAAAATTATTACTGTAAATGTATGATATTTATTTAAATCTATATAATATACTAGCTGGCCCGATCCGGCTTTGCACGGATAGACACATCAAATTTATATGTATATGTAGAAAGAATTTTAATACATTTGACCATTAGGATTGAAACAACCCCTAAAACCATAAGTTTGTTATAATTTCCTTAAAGTTAGAAAACTAAAATTTTGTACATTTATTTCTTACACGATACATATATAAAGTAAACCAGTTTTACATTTTGTGACGTTCTGCTAAGGGGTGAAATTGTAGTAACAATCCCTAAAACCATAAATAATATTCATTGAATACCGCCTAAGAACGTGAAATTTTAACACATATTGTTCATAGGCTCTAAAGGGGCACTAAGTAGGGATTTTAAAATATTTAGCCTTTAAGGTTAAAGCCCCCCCCCCTAAAGCAATAAAATTGTTTGTTATACTTTCATTAAAGCTAGAAATCTGAAATTTTGTACATTTATATTTATATTTACACGATAGGCCTACATATAAGAAAATAAACCAGTTGTACATTTTGTTACGTGCTGCTAGGAATGAAAATGTGATAAAACAACCCATAAAAACGATAAATATAAATTTTTATACTTTCCTTAAAGCTAGTAAGCTGTCATTTTTTACATTTATTTCTTACAAGGTACATATAAAAAAATAAACCAGTTTTATATTTTATCACGTTCTGCTAAGGGGGAACATTTACTAACAACCCCCGATAAGTATAAATATTAATTTAATACCGCCAAGCAACGTGAAATTTGGTACACATATTGCTCATAGGCGCTAGAGGCGCACTAAGATATAATTTTAAAATATTTTTTCTTTAAGGGTTGAAACATCCACTAAAACAATAAATATTGTTTGTTTACTTTCTTTAAAGCTGAAATTTTGTACATTTATTTCTTACAAAACACATATAACAAGTAAATGAGTTTTACATTTTGTTACATGCTGCTAAGGGTAGAAAATGTAATAACAAACCCTAAAAATAATAAATAGTAATTGGTATTCTTTCGTTAAAGCTAGAGAGCTGAAATTTGGCACTTATTAATTTTAAGAAAATATTTTATATGTAAGCTGATCAACTAACCCGATCTATGAATTTGCATATTAAAAATGTATTTGGGTGATCTGCAAACATCCAGCTAAGACTGTGATTTACCAGTTTGTAGATTTAGCGGTTGAAAAAGAAGATCAACAAATTATTTATTATTAATAATAATATGGAAAACACTTAACCTAGAATCCGACATACAAACGTTATTTATTTTTGGAGTCTCTTTACCCATAGATCTAAAAAAGTATATTTTGGTTTTGGAGGTTCATCTTGTCCGTTATTAACTTAAACAACACTTCTACTGGGATCTTCTTGATTGATTATATTTTTACGTGTGTTCTTCAACAGCCATCTTTTGAGAAAGGTAGCTTTAGGAGATACCTTGTTTTCTATACGAATTTCAACATCTTCAATTTTCTTGGTTTTTTTCATCATCAGCCAATTTTGCAAAAAAGTAAGTTTCTCTTTTCCATTTAAAAGAATATTACATCCATTAGTCTGATCACTTTTATATCCAACCAATTCAACCAACCTTTCACAAATTACTGCTTTGCCCCTTGAATTTATGTGATTGTTAGGGGTGAAATGTGAAGATGACAAACGTTCGTTAATGAAATTTATCAAAATATGTTTTGCATTCTTGTATTCTTGTTCTCTATTTGATTTATGTGAGAATGCAAGAAATGATTTGCATGCTCCACTAGATATTTCTTCAGAAGAGTATTTTTGGCACCGGAATAGTGTTAACTATAATATTAGTTTTCCTGGACAAAGGTAATAAATTATAAAAAGCCCTCTCAATTATTGTATTATAGTTCTTTCCCATCACAACATCATTTGCACCTCCGAAAACAATGACATAGTCGTTTATTGTAAAGTCATCTGACAATTTATTCACCCTTGACACCACAGTCTCTATGGAGGCACCAGTTTAGACATATCCAACTATATGTCCACTAATATATTGCGTAAAACTTTGGCAATACTGCGACTGTGACTATCTCCCACAACTATGTGACTATGTTTATTTTTTGGAATAATTTTTAACGAATGACTTTTAGATTTACTTAGATTTCCTTTGTTAATATGGCTACCCTTTAAGATTTTTTGTGAAACACTATTAGACTCGTCCCTGTGTCTATCATTGGACATTTTAGGACATCTTTTCTGCCTACCTGGGTAAGTGGTCTTTTTAGGATTTAATATTTCCCTGTTCAAGCCTTCAATCTGACTGAAATTGTTAGCAGCTACCGATTTTGATGGCAAATCCTCCTGACAGACATTATATGTTGAAAGCAGGTTAAATCTATTATTATGGGCGAAATCACTATTGGACTTTTGCACAGATGGTAAGCTATGCCTTTTATTTCTTATACCTTAACCTTTATATAATTGATCACTTTTGTTGCTTTCACTTATCATTTTATAAATTTTGGCTTCCAAATGAATTATTGTTTCCTCTCTTATTAACATCAGATTTTCCAGTTATTTTGTTTGTTTTCTAAGAACCTCAGTTTCAGCTCTGCTCTCAATCAAATCATTATTGATTTCGCTCAGAACAATATTTACATTAAGCATTTCCAACTGAAGAAGTTTATTGTCCTCTTGCATGACCTCACAATCTATACATTTATTTAATGTTCCATCACCAAATTCATATTTGTCCTTCTCAAAGGGTGCACCCAACAACTTACACCAATCTGAGGCTTGATCACAAGAACTGCACACCCAAGAATTGTTGTTATATTTATATGTCCTTATTTTGCTGTACAGTTAATCCTGCACATTGTCTGTGGAACCAAACATTACAAGCACCTGAACATTGCAGTCCGTAACACCTTCCGTCAACATTTTTGCTACACATTTTACACACAAATTTATTTGGCATTTTAGTTTTATGTACTAGGTGTAGTGATATTAGGTGAAAAATAATTTTGCAATACGTACAAAATGGAATATAAAATCAATTTTACAATTACTATTAAATTAATAAATATGTCAGGATGTAAAAATGTTCACTCTAGTTATATAGTCACTGCAAAGACTTAAGTCAATAAATAGTGTCACAGTTTATATTTACTATCAACAAATAAACAAGATGATTAAGCGATCTAACTAAAGTTCAAAGCCAATATTTGATTTATTGTCTGAAAGATTTGTTCTCAAATTCTAAGGACTTGTCACAACAAGTAAAATTTATGTGCATCATATTTGTCTAATAATATCTGTTCTAATTCAGATGATAACAAACTTCAAAAGTATAATATATTATAATCTGAATCATTAAATCAAACACTGTACTTAGCTGCACCTTTCTCACAAATTTTTTAAAAATAAAAACTCTCTAATATCACCACTAAATATCACTTGTTTGAGGAGCTCTCATAAACACATCCCCTTTCACCAACTATCTCTCAAAAACCGATTGACAAAGAAGTAAATTTGTCACCTAAGAATCTCATTTCATTACATTTTTTCTTTAATATAATTATAATTACATAGTTTTATTGTAGATGATCATTAAAGAAAACTCCTATCAAATTTAAATTATTGAAACCGTTGAAAATCAGGTATTTTTAAAAACCATTGGTTATTTACTTTGAGGATTATCTGGTGTCTTCTTTTCCTTTTTTAAATTTTATCTGTGCCAATTCGATATTAAAGAAAATATATTTAAAAATCAACAGTAGAAATTTATAAATCTAGGCTATTTTATAGAATGCCAAAGCTTTTGCATCGTTCTTCTGCAATTCTTTTACCAAAACAAACAGCTGAAATGATAGTTTCATTCGATGCTCCCGTATTCTATTAGTCTTTCTTATCATCCTTCGGTGAATAAAACATAATATATCTTCCTAATCATAAACTGATAATTTTTAAAACTTTTGAAGAAGAAAGTTTTGTACCTTCTTGGTTGAAGACTGCGATAAAAATCTTCCCATAAGCGTAGGACATATCGCATAAGACGCATGACGCTCGTACCGCTTTCAGTATGTCTTGCCCCGTGAGCTAAGGGCCTAAATGATATTGTTTACACTTGTCAGATTTAAAAATTCCTTATGTGTATCTATATGTCTCAAAACTTATCAATGTCAGATGGTGGACCATTTCGAAAGATGCTTTCCTTCACCATTCTCCATACATGAACGTCAGATGGGGAAATGTCGGGGAATGGGATTTAGATTCATATTGAAAGTTTGCTCCTAGGGAAGTCAGGCGGTTGCCAAACTTTCTTTGAAGTAAAGCAATAGTTGCCTTCAGTAGTATGGCTGGTGGCGCCATCTTGTGGAAACAACTGGGAACCAAAAGCCAGATTGCTAGCAAGACAAAACCTCTTCAGATATCTTGCAAAAGGATGTTCTCTCTGGAACTTACGTGGTTTACAGTAACAGCATTATCATTTTCAATGAAATACAGGCAGGGCTGTAGTCAGCTTTTACAGGCCCCTGGCAAAACTGCTTCGCCGAGTCCTTTTCGAAATATTATTGTTCTAACAATCCCTTGTGGTTTACCTTATAACTTCCGGTCCACTGGTCGTGGTCGAATTGTTGCGCGTAGGCATATGCATTCGACCAATCGCATTGAGGGAGTCAGGTGTTTAACTAATTTAGTTTGGTTTTAGTTGGGAAAATTCTCATTACCGGTACACTTTTGGGATGGTGGGACCGTCTATTGTCTATTTATTCTCTTGTCTGTGCTGGTACGAAGAAGAAGAATTGAATGGGTGGGGGTGGGAAAACAAAGCATAAGAAAGTACAGATAGTGATAGTGCAAGGGGCAGGGGGTGGAGAGGGAGTTGTGCTACGTTATGTTGTGTTGACAAGTGTTTATTATAGAAAGGCGATGAGTCACAGCAATGACTACAACTTATAATTTTGTAGTCATTGGTCACAGTTCCTGCCAGCGTCGTGGTTAGCATTCCTCAAATCTCAACTTCGCCACCACTTTATACCTAATGTTGCAAAAACTAACATTATAACATCAGCAGCTTTCTTTTCTTATGTGCAGGCTTAGTGATTTTTTCTTGGCCTGCCGGGGCCCCCTAAAGCTATCTGAGGGCGCAAGCAAATGACCCGAGAAAGCCGGTCTGACTGCGGCCCTGAATACAGACCCAAAAGGCTTATCCCTGATACAGCGCTCCATATTGTTACAAACTCAATACATTTTAGTTCGTCTAAATCATAGATAATTTCTGTATTCTACTTTTGTTGTATTTTTCTAACCTTAAACTTTTTACTAATCTTGACATTTACCAGTTTTTAGATTCAGATTTTTTTTATTATCTATTTGCTTGTATAACTCTTATAATTATTATAATTAATAATTTTTTCTTTTCCATGTTGTTATTGTTTTTCCTACATATTTAAAAAAAAACACCATGAATCCATTGTTCATTTTAACCTGTCCTTACAAAAGCCTTCATATTAGTTAAATAATTAGGAACCTTACCATTTTCACCTTTGTATTTTTTTACATTTCACATCTATTTTTAATTCAAATTGAACTTGAGCAGATTTAGGCCTAATAAATCTTCACAATATGTTTCTTTATGTGCGACACAATGTAGCCTTCGTAGTTCATACTGTAGAAGCATCGTTTGTGTTCTGTTCCAGCTATGGATGAGCACAGGACTTTCAGCCTTATTGACTACACAGTCCTCCTCGCTACTCTCATGGTGTGTTCGAGTATTGGGATTTATGTTCGGTTCACAGGTGGTAAACAAAAGACTACAAGGGTGAGTATAGAAAGTGTTTGAAAGTTTTAAAGCACCATCTACCCTATGAAATACTAACTTATCTATGGTTAATAAACAGGGTGACTAGTACTTAGTGTTGAAAAGTGTTTTGAATAAAAATATACTATACATTTTTTTAAACAAATTCAATATTTAATTTTCTCTTAAGCAGGCTGGAATTTGTGCATTTAGTTTTTAACTACAGGATATTTCTATAGAACATTTGCCTCATTAAATGATACTTTAAATAATATTTTCTGAAAAGTTATAAATTTTTTATCATAAGACCTTTTTAATAATCAAATATAATTTTACTGTGTAAATTAAAATGTAAAAAATACTTACAAAATATCTTTATTAGAAAAAACTGCATTAAAAGTTGTTTCTATTTAGGCAGAAAAAAACAGTTTCAAACGTGATTTAAAAATGTTTACATAAATATTTTCTTGTTTAAATACACTAATTACTTCAATTAATTTTGAATTCTAAAAAAGGTAAGACTAAATAAGATTTTGAATAAAGCTAAAAAAATTCAAGATGAAATTTAGTTTTCAAAGGGTGTTACCTTGTTTTCTTTACAAATTCATTTCTCAGTGTTATTTCCTTTCATTCATTATGAATATGAATTAATTATGAATATGACACCCTATATATATATATATATAATAGATAAATGAATACACGAATTACTTTATGAAATATAGAAAACAATAATGAAATATAGAATATGGATTAATAAGAGTAATTTTAAAGAGCTTTATACAAGCTTTAGTATAATTAATATAATTATCATAACAGCTTTGTATATCATAATTTATTCACCTTATTTTATCATTATACTTTTTACAATTGCTTATACAATATATTATAAATAAACATATCATGTTGTTTTCAGGAATACTTACTAGCTGGAAAGGATCAAGGTGTCCTGCCAGTAGCCTTCTCTTTAATGACTAGTTTCATATCAGCTATCTCATTGCTTGGAGTTTCCTCGGAAGTGTATACTTTTGGTACTTTATATCTGCTCAATAACTTTGGTTATGCTGTTTTTACACCTGTCGCTATATACTTCTACCTTCCTGTGTTCTTCAAATTGCAGTCAACCTCTGTATATGAGGTCAGTAATGGTTTCATAACTTCTGTGTTCCAACACATATTTTTATCAATCTTTACCGTTGAAATCTAAAAAAGTGGAACATTTCATTATTGTCATAGAAGTTATAATCCTTCACAGTTTTTCTTTACAACTTAATGACAAAGATCCATGTAACACAATTATAAAAGTCTGGTAAAAATGACAAAAACAAAAATATTTTCTTTGTACATTCTTTGTGCCTGTAGGTGCAATGAAGGATGGGGAATGGAACAACACAAAAAAAACTCAATGCCAAAAACCATTTTTACAACAGCACATTAGAAATGATCAACTTACAAGGCTCGTTTAAATAATCTACAAGCTGCATTTTATAAAGCATACTATTTTGCAAAAATATTTTATTGTTAGGATATTCTAAGCATAAACATCAGAATGTTAGGCACCACTGTATTTACACAGAATCAAATTGAATATGCCTACCAGTTTTTGACAAAAGTATTACA
>JAGFPH010000176.1:469665-486960 GCA_018207615.1 Philaenus spumarius | reverse complement strand
GTGTAATGTGTTAATTTGTATAGTGTTTTGTAGTTTCTTGATGCACATTTCAAAAATACAAATCATTTAAACACATTTTTGACAAAGCCTGAAAAATAGGCGAAACAACCGTCACCATCTAATTAGATAATCGAGTTAGGAATTTGAGCAGAATTTCACGGAAAAATAAAGTTATAAATAATAAAGGTATAAATGGATATGGAATTGAAATGGATAAAGGTTTGATGAATAAGGTATAAATGGTATGGGGAAATACCATTAAAAATTATTAGTATTTAGAAAATCATTAATTGATCTAATACATTTACTCCACATGAATTGTCACCACTGTTACTGCATATTATTTGTATCAATTTTATTATATTAAACTCATTAGATATCCTACACATTTCCCCTCCACCCATTCCATCCTACCCTACTATCAGCAATGACTACATATTAATTGATATGTAGTCATTGCTATTAGGAACTGCTCACATAGTGTAAAAATGAGTGGTATTCATTTTCTAGTACCACTGCCTCCTTGCAATTACAAACATGAAACAAAAAGATCCCAAACCTGAACTTTACTCTGAATATGTTACAGCCGATAATATAGTTACCAGATATTTAAACAATCTTAAGGAGAAATATAAAAATATGAAAGAACGTAGGTATCTAGTAAGTAGAGGAAAACCAAACACACAAAAGTGACCACAGCAGAGGTTAGTTGGTACAATATAAAATAGTCAAAATATAATAAGCGCAGAAATCATTTGTGGTTATAAGTAGTTAATCTATTACTTTTTATTCAAAGCTGCCGAATAAACTTAGAAAGACTTAATTGCTACCTTTACATCAAAAACTTGGGCGGATTATCATTATCTCATAAATGTACTGTGGTTATGTAAAAAAAAGATATTGGAAAGAGTTTTTCTAAAAGTTTAGGTACGTAGAGATTGAAGAAAGTGCATAAATAAAGACATATAAAGAGCTGGCAGATAAGGAGAGGTTTATTAGTTTTATTCAAGTAAATGACTGAGCTAAAATAGATGGTTTCAAAAAGTTGAAACTCTTGCAAAATAAAGAGAAAAATTGGAAGCCTGATATTTAAAAATATTGAATCGAGTGGAAACTAATAATAATGAAGACATACTTGTATCTGGCACAAGAGCTGGAGAGTAAAGTAATTATGGATATTCAGAACTTACTGTACAGGATTCATCTTTTTTTAGGATGCACAACTTTAACAAGTGTAAGAAAGCATTCAATTTTATTACAAACAATTAATTATGAGAGAAATAATAAATTCCTTCAAAGGAGTTACAGTAATAAGATTAACAATTTAAAATTATTTTGTTGCAAGAGTGAACATTCCTTCTGTATTAAAAGAATTAATTAGATATTCATTTTTTGGTGACAAGTCACAAATAAATAATAATATATTAATTACCTTGTAGGGCCGTCTTGTGACTTCAAGTGGGTTGATTCTTATGACTAGTTTCAAGGTCTAGACCCCCATCAGATAATTATTCTTTCACGCAGAGGAACTCGTCAACATAAAAAAAAACACACACAACACATACACTAACACAAATAAACATCAACATGTCTGACACTGTAGTGCAATCTGTCATGTCTGTCTGAGTACTGCCGACAAGAGCTAACAGTCCAGCTCTGTCCACCTCTGTTAGGCGCTTTTAAATGATTTAAAGCCGTATAATATAAAATAAATTGGAAGGAAAGTTGATCATTTATGTTATCTGGATAGTTTTTGAAGGCTCTGTAGATCTTGAATTCCTCATTCGTGTTCATTAATCAAACGTTTATTGCAAACGTGTATTGCTTCTACACTGGATTTCAAATCACCTGGTTCGTGTTTGCTTTCAGCAAGGTGATGTGCATAATTCTACTTGGTGATGTTGGTTTTGTTGCATAAGAACTACCGGTAGTCATAAGAATCAACCCACTTAAAGTCACAAGACGGACCTACAGGTAATTGATATATTATTAGTATTAATTAGTTTCAAATGATAAATCAACCTGATATAATGATATTTTACAAAGACACATACAACTCTACAGTCCCACTTTGTTTTCAGTACTTGGAACGAAGATTTGGTCCACTTCTCCGCACTACAGCATCCATTATTTACACTCTCTACATGGTGTTGTACATGGGTATAGTCTTGTATGCTCCTGCCATAGCATTCGAAGCAATCACAGGTCTCTCACAGACACAATCTATCCTGATCGTAGGACTTGTCTGTACTTTCTACTCTACACTAGGTGGTATGAAGGCTGTCATTTACACAGACGTATTCCAGGTAATTTGTTAGTATATCTGTTTATCTGGTGCGATTGTAGTTGTTGGGTAGCTGACTCTTAATCTGAAGGTCTCTGGTTCAAATCCAAGTGAAAATCAAATATGTTTGACTAGTTAAAAAAATCGATTTCATGTCAAAATAACCTCTCAATGCTTAAATACTTATTTGAGAATTTCTAAAGACAGTTCTGAGAATAGTTTTCAGCTGAATATTCATATAAATACTAATTAATTTTGACTTATATTTTATTTTTATTTTCAATATGTGTTTTTATCTATGTTTTGACTACTCAGTCTCAGTTTTGAGATACACTACATTAGTAGTTTTATGGTTTTTGGTGTATCTTTAGTTTAATTTCATTATCACCATCCCACACAGGTTTTATTACCGCAGAGTTTTATTATTGTTTCTGTCATTTTTGTATGAAGGTTATTTTTGTTTAGTTTAATAAAATATTATGTTTATTTGTGGGAATTATATTATATTTTTTGTAAATCGGAAGCAATAGAAAACAATCAATCATAGCTTTCACTTGGGCTTAGGATTACGTTCTTGTAATTTTAGTAAGTTTAGTCACTTGTCACTTGATAACAGGAGTTGATTTATATTCCAGAAACATCGTGTATTTATTTTAACACATAAATGATGGCAAATGTTCGAATAATCACCAAAAACAAAACCGAAAATCCATCATTACTAAAACAATAACTTCAAACAGAGAAAGCCCCAAGAATCCAATTATATACTCTCATTACCATTACTAAAGTAATGGTAATATGTAGCGGAAGAGTCCTTTTTTCTTTATACTTCCACAATATATAATCTCTAAGCTTAATAAGCCATCCCCCAGTTTATGAAAAAGATTTACAAAAGCTTTGTATGGAACTGTGCACTTCATAGTTCTTGTGCATATGAGCACATAACAAGCTGGATGCAAGGCTGCGAGGGATAGAGACCACTGTAATGTGTGTACCATTGTAGACTGATGGAAAGTAGATTTTTTTACTCCGGGTGTGATAATGAGGCTATGATTTCAAAAGGAACAAATTTATTTACTAGACACTTATCACACTGGTGAAGCAACAGATTTACATTGCACAAGCAGAATGGAACACTTTGTTTTATTCTTAAAGTGCGAAAATATATCTTAGTTTAAATCAAGACTAAAGTTTAGTTAGTGTTATATTAGAACATATTGACTTTTACCTTCATTTGATCTTTTCTTGGTTAACTTTCTGAAAGTGTTACTTTTAGCATACTTTTTAAACATTATTATACATTTAAAATGTCATTATACATTTTTAAATTTTGTTATAATGTCTCGTATGTTATAAAAATATTCTGTAAAAACACTTTTTTTAATTATTAATATTGACCTTCTAGTTGTAACTAGATACTACTTTCAATAAATAATATGATATTAAGGCATTTTATCATTTAAATGCCAAAACCATAAGTTTAGATTGTTTATATTTTTTAAATTATGACTTTATGTTACACAAGTCCATAAAATGAGTAACGAAAACAACTTCAATGACAGGGGTGAAGGCTCAAATCCATATCGTGTAATGCTGTTACAAGGTTGTCACTTTTAAGTGCATAGATCAAACTTGAACCGTAACAATTTAGTTAAAGTAAGTACAAAATGTTTGATTTTGTTCTTTTATGATTTTATCAAGTTTCTAAATAAATATTCTTTTCATACATGTTTGTTTTCTTTTAAACAATTTGAAAACAAAGGCTAAACATTTTTTGGTGCATCAGCCTCACTCAATTTTATCTTCGTGTCACCACTGTGTTTATAGGAACTTTTCCGATTATTTTGATAAGTTTAATGCATGTGAAATTTGGTACATTAATCTGTAAACCTCCTTTATAACTGTGTAAATGTATAGTACAAACTAATAATAGCATAAAGATAATATTACGTAAATTTTATTAAGAAATATCCATAATATCTTGTGGTTAATAACCAGAAGATGATGAAATAGAAGTTAGTTGAAGCGGCCTTTTTGGGTTCCTTGAAATACTCATTATTACTTGTTACCAATTATATTTTTAAATATTAAAATATTCTTTACAATTAAGAAGACGCCAAACTTAACCGCTTTTCCAAAAATCAGTTCTTCAACACCTATATCTTGGACTTGAAAGTAAGATAAATACATATTATTGAAATGTATAGTTGAAAAAATAAAAACCAAAAATCCAATATTATGTGAATCATTTCAAATACATTTTTTTAAATACTACAAAAACATACTCCTTTCATATGGTAAAAATATTTGTTGAATATCCTAGACTCGAGCTTTTCCTTTGGCAAACCCAAAACCATCTTGCTTGAACTTCTAACTCATGCATCCATTTATGACAAGAAAATTTTTGTTGTATCGACGACTGAATTTGCATTTATATGTGCATACACAATTCTTATGATTTGAAACACAACATTACTTTTTCTTTTATATTAATTTTTGAGGTTATATAAACAAACAAATATCATACAGTTTTTGACATCAATTGATAGTTCAGTTAAGCCTAATTAAACTCGAACATGTTTGTTACACAACAATTTGTAAGCTTTTCAATTTTCGAACAGCTTATCTATATAATATATACAATCCAAATACTACTCACTGACTCACTCAAAAACGACCAAACGGATTGGAATGAAATTTGGTGTGTAGCTTCCTCTAGGGCAATGGGTGCTCGTTAAGAAAGGTTTTCAAAAAATTCGAAATTTTAGGGGGGTTTGGGGGTCAAAGTTACTAAAAAAAAACCACCGATCGGAGTGGAATGAAATTTGGTATGTAGCTTCCTCTAGGGCTTAGGTGCTTTCTAAGAAAGGTTTTCAAAAAATTCGAAATTTTAGGGGGGTTTGGGGGTCAACGTTACAAAGAATCCCCATAAGAAATACATAGTACATAATGTATTAATAGTACATAATGTAAAATAATATTTTATTTATATTAAATACAAATTGCAGTCTTTCCTGATGTTTGGTGCTGTAATCAGTGTGATTGCTGGGGCTGTCTATGATAATGGCGGTTTTGGTCCAATTTGGCAAATTGCTCGAGAAAGAGGAAGAATCGAACTATATAAGTAAGTTCTCAGAGTACAGTATAGTTTTGATTTAACAGACTGCACAATGATTGAGGCAGTCCAATTTACTTGATACCCCATTACATAAGTGGTTAAATTAAAACTGTATACATTAGGTAAAGTAACATATAACAGACTAAATAGTGGGCCAACTAGGGTTATGAATAATTGTGCAGATTGTTCAGACCTAATTAGTCCGTAATTATTATTTTATGTGCTGGACATGACTCCAAATGGCTGCCGATTTAAGGACACCTCAAAATTAGCCGAACATTATATTAATTTACTACACAATCATCATATTATTAGAATACAATTTATCCTGAACTAGATAAAATAACCTATCTTCATTGTGGTTTGGATTGAACTCCAACTTTATTGCTTATCTCTCCTACATACATACATTGATATGGGCATTGATCACTCATTCGATTAATCAAATAGTGATGGTATGGTTCAATATGAATATCTTGAATGCATCACAAAACTGTATGAACTGTGGTATTTAAGTTTGTTTAAAAATCACTGGGAATCTGTGATTTATGTTCACTTGCTACACTGTACCATAACAAATGCATGGAAATAATCAAACACAAATTTATGAAATCACAATAATATAATATTTGTTACTTTCTTCAAAATCAAAATTTTTAAATATTCTTAAACTTCAATACCGTATCTTATATATAATAAGTAATTTGTAAAAGTTATTTACCTCTATAGTATTTTATTTATATCTTATTATTTTGTTGAAGTATTGTTATATTTATGTTTTTTATAATATTCATTTTTTTGAGGCTTAACGTTTTGTTTAAAAATAGCTTTTATTTCCTAATTGTTAGTGTAGTCATTTTAAAATTAATTACATTTTAAGGCTTTAAAAAAAGTTTTAGTTGAACATTTTAAAAAGTATATTTAACACAGAATATCTAGCACTTTGGCAGCAGTTAAAATTTAAAACAATCTGCTAATATGCCTATATGTCTCTGCCAAAGAGGATGAGTGCAGAGGCATCAGCATGATATACTACTGATTCTCAAGTCTTGTCAACTCGCTGGCGCCGTGAACCATGAGTGTATTCAACTCATCAGGTTCGTCTGTTTGTTTGTCCTACAAGTGGTATATAAAATTAACAACAGATATTTATTAATATTTATTTGAAGATATTTATTTAAGAGAGACTATTCACAGAGATACTAGAGTGTAGCCATCCAGCTAATGTTTTTAATCAGCTAGTACTCAACCAATATGTCATGATTCACTTGGAATTGTCAGGGACGAGCAATACTTCTGGATGCTCTCCTATGACTTAGTTCAAGCTTGTATATATCCTGCACTAACTATATATTCTCAAACTGAGTCCACATTTGAAAGTAAAACATGAACTATTGTTGTTAGTTTTGATACAATTTTAAGAAAATACCCTCTCATTTATATGTTATTTTGAGCTATAATTTTTAAATGTGTTATTTTAAAGGGTACCGGTAGTTTAGGATAAAATCAGAAAACATTTGGAGTTTAACATTACTTTTATTGAAAATAGTAAACAAAAACTTGAGTTGTAGTAGAGTCCTTAATAAAATGTTAACTTATTCAGATTGTATAAAATTACAACTTAGTAAAATCATATGTTGTATATTTTATTGTGTGTTTATTACTTTTATAAAATTTGTATTCCTTCATAAAAACACATAATATGCCAATTTGAACTTCATTTTGTTCTCAGTTTAAATGTTGATCCAACAATCCGCCACACATATTGGAACTTACTTCTTGGAACCGGTGTTACCTTTTTGTCTCTGTACGCAGTAAATCAAACTCAAGTTCAACGATACTTAACCATGAAGGATGAGAAAACAGCTGTGAAATCTCTGATCTTATCAATACCAATAGTTTTAGTGTTGGGTTTTCTCACTGGATTCGCTGGACTAGCAATATTTTCAAAATACTACAATTGTGATCCTCTGTTGTAAGTATGTTTTTAAAGTTTTTTTACCCTGTACGTCCAAAAGTGAATCTTGATAAAAATTGAGGATCAAACTATATTCCAAGCTTTTCACTAGGCTACAACTAGTTTGTGCCATATATATTTGATTTCTTCTATAATATACTGATGTTCAAAAAGTAAAGATGTTGGTTTAACAATTAATTAATAATGAGACAGTGAAACAATAAACAATTGAACAATATAAACCATACTTAATTGAACTTAGTCTTACAGATGTTGTTGGTAGATTTACTTATGTTGGAAATATAATCGATTGCAAATATAGTTGTGACAATATCAAGCCATTTAAATTATCATGACCATTTTTAAATGAAAGTTTGTATAGTCATAGAACTTGTTTATCCGCACCTATTCTAACAATACATTTTTAAAAGGTCACTGAATCACTTATTACAGTTACAGGTTACCGATGGTAATTACCTGTTATAGGTCTATCATGTGAGCCACTTGTAGATGTTAAAAATCACCAGCAAAAGGTTGTAAAAACTTTAACATTTTATTAAAAACATGTACAGAACACAAACATATTTGTACATTTATAGTACATCGCCTGCCAATAGTTAGTATGGTACCGGTACCTCTTCCATGGCAGTCAACAGGAATGAAAGGTTTTCTAGCATATCCAAGTGTTTCAGAATAAGACAGTTCATGAGAAAAAAGCAACACATTGCTATCATATTGCACCAAATATTCACTTTCACACTTCTAAGAACAGACTTCACTAATCAATCGTGTTGTTTCATTATTCCATTTTCATAGTTGATTTATGATCATGCCCTTAAAGGCTATATGCTGTAAAGAAGTGAATAAGTATGAGTTTACAAAACACTGGAAGTGTTTTTCACTCATCTAGTAGCCTATAGTATTTAAACCACAAACATTAATTTCATAAAAATCTGTAATCTTTTATTTTTGTTTAGATCAGGAAGAATAGCTCGGCAGGATCAGCTGATGATATTGTATGTAGTGGAGAATCTAGGCCATATACCAGGATTGTCAGGACTATTTGTATCCGGTATATTTTCAGCTTCTCTTAGTAGTGTGTCTGCATGTCTCAACTCTCTGGCCGCTGTTACACTGGAAGATTATGTAAAGGTAAATTCAAAAATATTGTATTCCACTTTGTATTAGTACCCAAATGTGCAACGGGTGCAACAGGATCAAGGTACAAGAAGAATGCCATATCAAAACAACCAAACAATTATGCTGTACTAGCCAGGGCCGGAACTAGGAGATTTGTCTAGGGGGCAAAGATCAGTATGCCGCCCCCATCCCCCTCCCTCTCTCCTCCCTCCCCCCACTATTAAAATGTAATACCTCCGTAAGCTATTTTATTACCTGCAGTATTTGAAATTACACACCATATGAAAGAAGTTGTATTTATGAAAAAAAAAAACACTTATTTATTACAGTAATACACTTATACATGACTAATACAAATATTTTTTTTTTTTGTATTTGTAACTCAATTGCAAATACAAAAAAGTTACGTCTAAAATGTAATTTTAGCTTGGTCGGAAGTTGGAATGTTATGTATTGTACCTAAAATTTAATTCTTTGAGCCTTCTTAGCTGCAAGTGAACTGATGATGTCGTCAAAGTTGATAAGGGAAGCTCGTCAGTGTTCTATTGATATTATGCTTAGATTAGAAAGTACCTTCTGTCCCATTGTACTTCTCATGTAGTTTTTTTATGATTTTCAGTTTGCTAAAACTTCGTTCTCCAGATGGCACTGTAACTGACAGCGTAAGAAACATCCTCAGTGCGGTAGTGATGTTCGGGTAACCTTAATCCAGTTTATTTTTATAAATAAGACTCAACATTTCTCTTGATGTAGCTTCTTTTAATTTATCGTCAACTGATAAAGCGTGTGCTTGAAACTTTCTATTTCAAATTTTAATTCTTCATTGTTGAGATCCGCAGTATAGATGTTTGTCAATTCTTTTACTTTCATGTTTAGATCTTTTACTTGCATTTCTTTGATTCCAACTCCATTCAAAACTCCAAACTTGCTGTTTATTTTTTCCAAAGTAAATAAATAAATAAAACAACTGTCGGTTCGTAGAAACACAACTTTAGCCGTGGCAACTGGCAACAGAGAGCCCAATGTCATTTTAAGGGGTAGGGGGAGGGGACGCATCGCGTCAAGGCCACACTGTTCTCCCGCCCCTGACCCTATTGCCGAGTGCTCAGCCTACTAATTCATGCCAGTAGTAGGCATAACACTCACACCAGACCCATGTCTTATAAGACTTAAGAATTAACTTGGTATACAGTATAATAAAGATTATAAATTATGCAAAAATCAAATAAAATTAAAAAATATTGATTGTGATATTATTATTTTGAAAACGTTTTTAATAACTTATTATTTTTTATAAACTTTTCAAATTTTGCCGCCCCTGATATGTGCCGCCCGGGGCACATGCCCCTCTGCCCCGCCATAGTTCCGGGCCTGGTACGAGCTATTATTGTGTAGAAATTCTGCATGTTCACTTTTAGCTACAGTGAAAACATAAGTTCAGATTTTCATAATTACCATTAATGAGAACAATAAATTGCTGATGTTGCAAATAAATGTTGTAAAATACTCTAGTTAACTTACTGCTGGATATTAGACCTAGTAGGAGCTATACACACTCCTAGCAACTTGAACCTAACATGTTTAATTCTACTTTTTAGAAATTGGTTAGCTGGTTTCCAAAATTAACTGTAGTAAGTTGAACTGTGTGTTATGTTATTGTTAATTTTGTTAGTATTAGGAACAGGGTATTTAAAAATTAATACCTGGGGTTTAGACTATCTGACTATATAGTATTTATTACATTTATCTTACAATTATACCTAATAATAATGAGTGTTTTATTTAACACATAATTAACATGTTAAACAATTTCAATTATTTGAATAGACACTCATTCAGCAATGGTCCATATACCATCCTGCTGGGTTGGCACTCTTAATTAATAAAGTATATAGTATAATTATAAATAATATTCCTACATCAAATGAAAGAGCCACTGAAACATTTTTGTTTATTTTTTTGTTGGTACACTTGTGCACATGCACCTGTTTATTATATCTTCCATTAGAAAGCGATAGTAGCAAAGATGGCGACTAGTGAACAGAAAGCTTTTTGTGTTTTACAGTTTGCAAAGTCTGAAACTGTAGTTACACTGCAACGTGCTTTCCGTATTAAGTTTAATTGTTATCCTCCAAGTAATAATAACATCAGTAGATGGTGTCGTCATTTTGAAGACACCTGCTGTCTTTATAGAGGGAAGAGTAGGAGACGACCAAGAATGACTGAAGAATGTGTTGAACGAGGGAGAGAGTCTTTCACGCATACCTCCAAGAAATT
This sequence comes from Philaenus spumarius, assembly GCA_018207615.1. Lineage (NCBI taxonomy): Eukaryota > Metazoa > Arthropoda > Insecta > Hemiptera > Aphrophoridae > Philaenus > Philaenus spumarius. The sequence goes on along the minus strand of JAGFPH010000176.1, from coordinate 476,184 downwards.
GGTTAATAAGGCTAGTCATTAATTAGTAATATCAGAACGTCTGTGTGGAGAGTTTTATGAAGATGATTACAACTATATCCTTATCATTTGCAGAAGCTCTAAAGCATAGAGACTACGGTTTATGTGCCAACTTTGCAAACGATATATTACTTCAGTGACTAATCTATATTTGACCTAAGTAAACATGTGAACATTCATAATGTGCACATCTGGGGTTCAGCAAATCCCCACGAGTTGGTACAGTTGCAACAACACTCCATTAAATTTGATGATTTTATGTCATTGTGGAAAGTATATGGTCCTTTCTTTTTGCTGAAGCAACTGTAACTGGTGTTACTTAACTTGATATGCTACAACTATGGCTCTTTCCTTAATTGGAATAAAGTTGCTGCAGAAATCTATTTGGCAGCAAGATGGTGTGCCGTCTCACTGGCGTAACTAAATATGCGATTGGTTAAATGCAACGTTGTAACCGACCGCTGGATTGCCCCTGATGGCAGAGCTTGTTTCGCATAGCCACCACATTCACCCCGATCTTAGTTCATGCAATTTTTACCTTAGAGGGTTCATAAAGGATTAAGTGAAAGCGCCTACGCAACTAGCTGACCTAACCAAATTAAGAAACAGGATTGAAGCAGTTGTTGTAACATTTACTCCAGTCATACTGGTCAAGGTTTGTTCCTGTGTGGATGGTGGTCCTACAGCTAAAAATCAAGAAGTTGAGGATAAATAATTGTTTTTGTAACTTATAAAATCTTTATCATCATAGGGGTAACTACTTAATAACTATGGGAGGGGTAGAAGAACTGGGAGGTATGGAAGAACCCCAAGGGTAATTGAGGTTTGAAAAAATTTTTTTTCATAAATGTATATTTAAATAATCTGGACCATTTGTAGTCACTTTATAATTATGTTTAGAAATACATGCAAATTATGCTATGATTTATAGGTCATGAGTTTTTATTTCAATTGGGGTGTTCTAAGCTTAAAAAACTTCCTACTTGGTTACGCCTACTGTTAGAGTATACACCATCTTGATGTATTTACATGGTTAGACTTCAAAAATTAAACTTATAAAAAGACTTTCAGGATAACTTCTACTTTATTTTCTAATAGAACAAACCTATTTGTTTATGTTTCAGAAACTATACCGATACTGGACTAAAAAGGTATTCCCAGACTCAAAAAGCCTTTTGGTTTCCAAAACCCTTGCTTTCAGTTATGGCATTTTGTGTATAGCAACTGCCTTTGCTGCTCGGTACCTCGGAGGCATTCTCCAGGCTGCCATGACAATATTTGGAGTGATTGGTGGACCTTTGCTTGGAGTTTTTACTCTAGGCATGTTCTTTCCTTTTGCAAATGAACTGGTAAGTTTGAAACAGTTTTATATGTTAAAAATACAGGCTGTGTTAACTGTGTGGTCCATTATAAATCATAAACTAACAAAGCTATTTTTTGTTACAAACAAAATATATTTAACTAAAGAACGTAGTACTTTTAATAATTTTTCTTAAACCATACATTTTTTACAGAGAAATTTGGAACATTTATAAATTGTAGCCAAATATTATGTTATAATAAATAGCTTAACCCAAATGTAGTCTTTTGAATACCTAGTTATCAACTCCTATAAAAGCGAGTGTACGTCTGTACGTACGGTACATACATATGTATGTACGTGAGTAACATATAATAAAACAGGTGATTTTATCCATCATCTGTAATACTTAAACAAAACTCACTTTGGATTATGTTTACAACTTTAATTATTATAAGTTCTTGTGAAGTTGATTTTTTTAAATAGTGTATGAACTAATGTATGCCATAATATGTTATGAGATTTGCTTTGAGGTTATAAACTGTGTATAAATACAACCTTTTATCATCAATATATTCGTTTATACAAATTTAAAGATGACCTACCTACCGTTTACCTATTCGTTTAACTTCAGAAATATTTGTACATCTTCGTTAACATATAAACATAATAATATATTCGATTATTTATTTCTTCACTATAATATTAAGTGAATAACTTCTAAATTATTTGTTCTATCAATATAAAATAAAAATTAATTCAAAGATAATATTTTCATCTTTCTTCAAATATATAAGAACATATGTAATATTTTTTTTTTAGAAATAGGCCTACAGTTTTATAATCTTTATAATTGTACACATTTACCGGGTTAAAAATCCCCGTCACCATAGTTAGGTAGGCCTAGATAAAGTCTGTTGTTTTTAAAAAGTATTTTTTATGATTAATTTTTCTGATGTGTATCTAATTAATCCGCCTGTGATTTTTACGGGGGCTTACTAGTATTTTAAGAGGCGATGATAACCACCCAGATTTTTCACCCATATAAAAAAAATAGTATTTGAATTATTTGTAGCTAGATGTTACGCTGGCACAGGCACCATCTTCAAGCCAGTAATTATTTCCACTTACAAAATATTATTGTTACACAACACATTAGTAGTACAAATCAGATAATGATGGGAAGAGCATGGCTTTTATGTGGTCTTCATGACAGTCCCACAAGAATGATCAGGAGTGATTTACTTTTCGGTGACTTTGGGTGTATACAAAATGTATAAAATTTTTTACGTAATAATAAGTAGTTAAATATATTTCAATACAAATGAGGTGCTTCATGTCTGTATGGTACTCCCTAGAAAACTGGTTTAAAAGGATAAAGGTGCATCAGTGATAATCAATTCTTTTTAGAATTGTACTTAGTGCCTTAATAGAGTTCCTAGGTTTTTTGGTTTTGTGTTGTTCGTATTAAATCAAAAAAGGAAACACAATTAATTTTCTTATCTAAAATATTTTATGAATTACTTTTGTGATGTATGTAAATTTTTTATTCTTCAAAATATTTGTCGTTATCCCACCTAAATAAATTTTTTGAAAAACTGCAGTCAGTAGATTGGGCTTTATAACAGCTACTGTAGTGTTAAGTTAATATCTCAGACGAGCAAAATTAGGAGATGAGGGGCAAACAAACACTCAATCCTTCATGAAACCCAACAAGAAAAATTTAAGAGGGATAGCAAAGAACATTCACTTTTGGGCTGACATGAACATGCTATAAATTCTCATGTAGGTTTTCACTACTCTATGTTGCCATATTCAGTTGAGTTTTTATTTTACCACTGTTGTAAATAGATATATCAAGAAGTTATTTAAAAGAAAGGGTAAGAGAAACCTTCGATAAACACTTACAAGGATAATGAGAGATAGTGAGGTAAAAACAGGCAAATGAATTGATCACATGATCTTTCATCAAGAAGATCAGGCCAGAAGAGAGGTTGATGATTGGTCTAATAACTGGACATAACTTTCTGAAAATGCACCTCTGCCTGATGAGGCATTATTTATCTGTATTATACAAATATGTTGCCCTGGCATCACCGTGGCAGCAATAACTGGAATTGGTGATACCTAACACCAGTTACAAATGAGAAGAAGAACTTTGGAACCATTTTGATTCACAAAAACTGCATATTTTTTATGCGATCTGCTGTGTGATTTATGGGACACAGAGGACTTCATAGTTAGGTGCAGTGTTTCTTGCCAGCAGGACACACAAACATCTGCAATTATATTAATACTACACTTGTAAAATTTTGATAAACGTTCATTGGTAACTCCAATTTGATCCATACAAAATTGCTGACAAGCTTCTTTATCTTCACCAGATATCTATTTCATATTATGAGTTTTTATGGCTTAAAATAAACACTTTCAGTGCTGAGAGCGGTTAAACCCGCAAAAAGGGTTCTTCCCTGTGACTGGGCACGGTTCTAACTGCATTTGACCCATTATCTTTACATTGGAAAAGAAAGGGTTTAGTCGTTGTCTAGAGCAATTTGTTTTATCTGAGTAGTTGGTAGGAACCCTTCTACGAGTCCAGATCCAGTATCTTAGGAAAATAGCGACGACAAAACCACTTACACTTGTCTAAATTGGACGCCATCTTGCTAGTCATTTATAAGAAGACCCTCCTATGCCGTAGCACTGAAAGTGAAAGATTCAACCACGCTCAGACGGCAAGTTTTATAATATTTTTTTAACACATGCCAAACCATCATAATATGTGGTTTACCAGTTTTAAGGGTGAAACATCATCTAAATTTCTTGACTTGTTCCACAGCAGCATTAGAAACTCTGACATCTCCTATTCTATTTATGGGCAGCAATATGTCCTCAGTTATGCTACAAGGATCCTTACTACCCACCTTGTACAGAGAACCTCTACTTTCTGCAGGCCATACTTGATCTTTTTACAAACCTTATCAGATCAGGGAGGTGCACATTGCAGAATATCCTCACCTATCATCTTATGTCTTAAGCACCCACATCCTTCGCAGGAAACAACAAATTCCACTGATGTTTCCTCCTGTCTGCTCTAAGTGTTATTGTGTGAGCTCCTCTTGCCCAAAACTCCGGCATCTTGGAAAAAAAAAACCAGTAAAGTGCCGAGAGTAAATTGTAGGCATACTTAGAGAATCTTTACAGAGTGTGAACATTACATTGAAATTTATATGCATAGTGTGTTTTGTGAAACCAAAAGACACATCCATACCATTGAAAGTAGCCATTTTGAACTGAAGTCATGCTAGTGTTATTGGTGATATAGCAATAATATTTGGTATTATAGAAATACTTTTGTAAAACTTGATGCATTTGATTTTAGAAATTAGAGAAATACACTTTATACAGTCACATAAATATTGAAGTGCTATATTTATACTACATAAAAGCTATTAATATTCTAAAAATAATTTAATTACAACATTTAAACTTTTTTCTTTCTATTCTATGTATGGTGTAGGCGTTACATTTCCAAAGATAATCCGAAAGAGACATTGCTTTCCACCAAGCAGGGACGTTTCCCATTAAGCTTACCTGTTTTCTTTGTATATCTCATAAGATCAGGGAGGTCGACCTCCTTCATCTTTCCCTCCTGCAGAATGTGCTGACCTAGCAACTCACGTCTTATGTGACTGAACTCTTTGCAGGGAGCAGCAAAATTCTGTGATACTTCCTCCTGCCCGCATTAATTGCAGTTGGGTCTTGCACGATCACTAGATGCCTACTAAATGCACAATGCCTTTTTAGAATACCTATCATTATACTTAGGTCATTTCTAGCTACACCAGTCAGCCATATACTTCTTTTATTATCAGGTTCTTCCAGAAAGTGCTTTAATGTCTATAATACTCCCTCTCCCTCCATTTATTTTGGCTCTAATTCTTTACCAGTTTTGGATGAAAGTTTTATCTTTTTGCTATGAAACCAGCATGGCAGTTTTAGGATTCATAAAAGGAGTAGATGACCCTTCCTTTCCAGTTTGTTCGCCTCTTCGTTGCTCTGAATTCCCTAGTGTTCTAATGTTTGTATCAGCTTGATGTCTTTGATCTTTACTAATTCTTTCAGCAAATCTCTACACTTTACTTAGCAGTAAATTCATTTTTAGTTCTTCCTTTACTGGGAAAGCTGAAAACAATATATGTAATTATAGTCTTAAGATGTAAATATATAATACTTCGGTAGTTTCTGTGTCAGAAGTTATTTATTTATAGGTTAAATAATCCTTCTTAAATTTTGTGTCACTTCCAAAACCCATAAAAAACCACACAATATATATTCAATATAACTTCAATGATAATAAATAAACTAAATTGTTATTTTTATTTTTGTAATAATTTTTCTGCTTACATACTTCTCCAGCAAGGGTTAGTTTAACTAACCATTTAACCTTTACCTCGGAATGGTAAATGTCCTGGGTTCGAATCCTGGTCTTGGTCCATGTTTTTTCACTTGTAATTTAGTTAAACTAAATTGTTTGTTATGTTTACAGGGAGCCTTCATAGCCTTATTAACAGGAGCTACCTTCTCATTATGGTTAGGTTTTGGTGGACCAAAACCTCCATTACCTAAACTTCCAGTCTCTATAGAGGGCTGCTATAATTCAAATAATACAACAATGGCTTTACAATCGTTGGTCAACACTACAACTTCACTACCTCAAACAACAACTGAGTAAGTAATAGAGGTCTCTTTGTTAAGAATTAACATTGTTTTTTCTACCAGATACTTTTTGTAACTCCTTATTAACACTAAACAAAAGCCAACTCAATATTTTTTACCAACAAATCAGGAGCGACAGCCATTTCTGCTATTATTCAGTCATGATTTAGGTTGTCTTCATTTCTATAAGGAATTAGACTGTTGACCACCTGAAAGAATGTCAAAATAACATTTTGAATTTAAGTTTCAAACATTTTGAGTGTATTTTAAATTTGTTTGTATGTTTTAAATATTGACATAGTGTAACTACTCTACTAATGACAACATGGTAATAGATGAATAATAGCCATAAAGTCTTTATGAGATCAAACAAAATAACTGATGCCAAACTATAAAATATAGCTCAAATTATTTATGAGGTAAATCCTTTCCCTGGGGAGGTCAAATCAGATGGGTACATGGAGAAATCCAAAATGAGTTTT
>JAGFPH010000176.1:406432-427719 GCA_018207615.1 Philaenus spumarius | reverse complement strand
GAAACGACAATGGTAGACACTACTGACTACCATAACTGAAACGACAAAGATAGACACGACTGACTACTATAACTGAAATGACAATGGTAGACAAAACTGACTACTATAACTGAAACGACAATGGTAGGTACGACTAACTACTATAACCAACACGACAATGGTAGACACTATTGGCTACATGTAAAACGACAATGGTAAATACGACTGACTACTATAACTAAGTGCATGATAAAATCTAATTAAACTGATAAAATGTAATTAAGTGTGTGCAAATGGGAAAACCTTCTAAACATTGATTCATCATTTAGAAGATGTCTCTGAATTAGAGTATTCTGAAATCCCTCCTCGCGCCTTACAAGGTAAAATGGCCTTACAAGCCATAGCCCAATGGCTTGGGTTTTTGAAGCTGGGCCAGTAATAACAACTCTTCTTCCACCTCTTCCTCTTCCAAGTAGAAGATGGGCAGGCAAAAATTATCCATCTGCCATGACGTTCACAATGGAACTGTACTAGTCGCGCCATAAGAATTTAACCAAGTGGCTCGAATAATATGGCTGAGATGGGATCAATTGGTCCAAAGTTCGATTACGCGACTGCAGTCGTTACAGTTGTAGCATAGGAATCCCACCTTAAGCCAGACACATTCCTAGTTTGAGACTGCTCCATATGATGTGTTGATGCTGTGCAATGAATCACATTTGACGTTGATGGAACAGTTGACTATGCGGAATCCTTGGCGCGACATGGCAATAACGCAATCCGTTTTAGATATGGCATAGCTGTACATTCAAATGAAACCACGTCACATGTAATGAAAAATTTATTTGAAGAAGTTAAATTAAAATGATAAACATAGGCTTTAAAACAAATCGTGATAAAATAATGACATTTAAGCAATTAATTTTGAGTTGATAAAGATGGTCCTTGTAAATATCTTACTTGAATAGATAAACAGACATGTTTACAGTAGGCTTGTGGATGTTTTACTTATAGGAATAAAATACAAAATAAGTACTGTCTTTTCCAAAGTTAAATGATTCGGGAAAAACCAAACACATATCATATGTAGATAAAATAAAACATGAACACTTAATCAGAACCGGTTTTCTTTTATCTAGTTACTTTCTCACAAGTCAAACTCAATAGTTATTTACTAACATATCATATGTAATATTGGATATACCTGATATCAATATTTTAATAAATAAATTTAATATTTTTAATTCAGTTAACATAATTATTAACATTTGTTAATATTTATTTTAATATTATCCCAATATAAATACAGTATAAAACTACTTCACAACTATTTGTTCGTAACAATTCAAATTTTATGTAAATAAAAAATATGTTCAAAGCGTGCAGTTTTATTTTAAGCCTAATATACATGAGCCTATCAATGTTGTTAATTTGTGGTAAAATTTAAGAAATCTTTCAATGTAGCTGAGAAAATGCATTAAAAAATGTATCTTTAATTTTTGTTAGATTGAGAAAATAATGCAAAAATTCTCCATAAATTCAAAGGCTTGAAGGGTGTAAACTATTAGGTGGGAGTGCGGTCTTGCGGATGCTGCGAGAAGGGAGGGGGTGACAAAAGACTATTAGTCCTGACAACGCCACTAACTACCACTGATTCCACTTAAGTTTAGATTTAAATCTAACAAATTATATACATTGCAATGAGTTGTATACAGATGCTATGAAGTTAGCTAGCCTTTCTTTAATTTTAGTTATTATTAACTAAAATAATAGATTTATTACAAGATACGCTTATAAATTAATGTAATCAAAGAATGATCAATCTACGAGACTGTATATTATACAAATGGCTTTGTCCTGACTGGCTTAGAATGTACGTAGAGAAAAAACTATTCAGGATAAAAATTAAAAATGTGAAGGTAGGCCCAAGTGTACTGTATACATATTTTTATGGGATTATAGACGCTCTCACTAAGAAAGTAATTCTTAAGGTTACGGAGATGAATAATTGCACTCCACAAATATTTTGATTAATATTTTGTACAGGAAAGACTAAAAGTAGTTCTGTAATGAAGCACGCACAGCCTATTCAAGCTTGTTATAAATAAGCTGACAAATATTACAGAAACGTTAGTGAAACCTGACCTCCGAAGTATTTATTTACACACATTTCCGACTGATCAAGGATTGATTTTAATCCTTTAATTTTTACATAATGGAAACACGTTTACACAGCTTGACGTCACTTGTCATCAATAATAAACGATTTTATAACCTACTGGCAACGCTAAATTATTCATAACGTATTAAAAACTCGCCGCTACTCCTCCCAGACCCCCGATTTAATTTTATTTCCAACTTCTTTGAATGATAATAACATAGAATATGAATTAATTATCGTTGGTTTTCTTTGATAGGAAACTGTACAACCCGAGGGTGATATAGTTTCGAGGACGGTTTCGTTACCCTTGGCTAAATCATATTCCATATAACTCGTAACAGGTAGCTGACTACAAAATTCATCGTAATGACTTTTGTTTGCCACTTTATTTTATGATGATCAAATTGTCACATTAAGTAGTTGCGATTTAAAAACGTCGCAAAATGGAGATATTGTAGGTTATTGTAAATACAGGAAAGGACTGTTCATTGTCAGTTTTCCTTATGACGTCATTCATACACAAGATTATTATTATTTCCTTCAATATTTTACTGAATTACGGATAGGATTAGAAGAAACTATTGTGGCAGGTTGCCTTGTGGCTGTTGTCTGCGCGCGCTATAGACCGCGTTGCCCGCAGTTGCATACATCGACTTAAATTTAAGGGGTGCGCACTACCGGTGCGATCGGCGGGAGCGGGAGCGATTTCAATTCGGAGAAGTTCCCGCGCGGGCAGCGTGTACTAATATGAAGTCAGCGTGTACAAGGCGGGATATGAAGCCACACACACCGGCGCGATCTGGCCGCGATTTTCCACCCTGATCGCTGCATGCACCGTTTGCAGCGCTTCCCGTGATTTTATTCTGTGCGGAAACCTCCTGAACTAGTCTGTTATTTACACATATTACAACACGATGTCGTCAGCAATCAAACTGAGCAACTCGTGAAAACATTCCTGAGTCATTCTAAAATAGATGTAAAACCTTTCTATCATCTTTTCTCAACTGAGGCATGAGCTTGTGGTACTCGCCAAATTGAAGCCTTTCTTTATTTATTTCGTGAACCCTCATTTTCTTCGGTTGTTCGCCTTCTGCCACAGCAAGCAATAGCAGGGCTTCTTCTTCATCAGACGATGACATGGTAATAACTGTATATTAACACTAACTTTAATATTCTTTAACACAACATATGACCGTTCCAATCACACTAGAAACACACACTAAAAACACCGCACACTATGCCTCCCTACAGTGTACTGGCTCCCGCTTCCCGCGCGTAAATATCGCTTGTAACATTATAGGAACTGGATCGTGACACCCCCGCAGACCGCAGATCGCGCCAGTGTGTGCACACCTTTAAACTGACTGTTCCTTTCGTAAACTTGATACCGATTATGTTGAAGTCTTCAAAATCACTTTCTGTTAATTATCACACGAAATTAGAATCACAGAAAGTTATAACATTAGGCCTATTTTTTATCATAGCAACAAAGAAGATTTTATCATGTTCAGCCAAGTTTATTCACTTGTGGTGTAATTCAATTACCGCAATTTTCTTCGTTTGTCTTTTCCTCGTTTCGTTCAAGGAAAATTCCATTTATGTTGTTCAATTACCACAATTAAATAAATAATGTAGGCCTACGTACGTTTCTGTATACCAGAGAATAAAATATTGAAGCCCCGTCTAATTGTGTAGCTGTTTTGGTAAAAAAACTATCAAGAAGGATCATACATCGATTACTGTAACTTGTAACGATATTCATGGAATATTGGGCCCCATTTTATTATATTCCGCAATTCATTTAACATTAATTCCACACAATATTTTGTGCTGGTTTGCAATAATCTATATATATAAAAGCGAAATACCACTCACTCACTCATCACGATTTCTCAAAAACTACCAAACGGATTGAAATGAAATTTGGTATGTAGCTTCCTCTAGGGCCATAAGGTGCTCACTAAGAAAGGGTTTGAAACAATTCGAAATTTTAGGGGGTTTTGGGGGGGATCAAAGTTATTAAATTACGATTTCTTCAAAACTACCGAACGGATTGGAATGAAATTTATTTTGTAGCTTCCTCTAGGGCCATAGGTGCTTACTAAGAAAGGGTTTGAAGAAATTCAAAATTTTAGGGAGGGTTTAGGGGGATCAAAGTTATTAAATCACGATTTCTTCAAAACTACCGAACGGATTGGAATTAAATTTGGTATGTAGCTTCCTCTAGGGTCGTAAGTGTTCACTAAAAAAGAGTTTTAAAAAATTGGAAATTTTAGGGGGGTTTGGGGGTAAAAATTTACTAAATCACGATTTCTCAAAAATTACCGAACAGATTAGAATGAAATTTGGTATGTAGCTTCCTCTAGGGCCATAGCCGCTCGCTAAGAAAGGGTTTCAAAAAATTAGAAATTTTATGGGGGGGGGGGGTTTGGGCGATCAAAGTAACTAAAAATCTAGATTTCTCCAAAACTACTGAACGGATTGGAACGAAATTTGGTATGTAGCTTCTTCTACATAGGTGCTAACTAAGAAATGTTTTCAAAAAATTCGAAATTTTAGGGTGGTTTGGGGGGGGGGGGAAAATTTTTAATAAACCATTTTTTAAAAAAACTGACAGAGGAATAGGAAAAAAATTTTTTTCAAACAAATTGTTTCAGAGGGGGTCAAAGCTACTAAATCACGATCATTTGTCGCATTTATTTCACCAAAATAGGCCCTAATTATGCAATAGCGAAGCATTGCCGGGTCAGCTAGTATTATATATAATATTAAATTATATATTAGGCCTATATAGTTGTTGAAACAGTATATCGCAATTTGAATTAATAGGATACCCTTGAGTGTTTGTGGTGTCATAGGAAATGGACAAAAATTTTTTCAAACAAATTGTTTCAGACAATAAAGCATCCTGGCTTCCTTAATAAATTATTGTTTTGAGTCAGGTGCCATTTTAGTGCACTGTGCACAAAGCTTTGAACAGTCTCTCTCCGATTATTTTTTGGCTTCCAAACAAAAAAACAAAAACAAAAAAATGTAAGTGTGTGCTTAAGACCACACGGGAGAAGTGTAAACGTTTTAATTAACACAACTTACAAAATGAGGAAGCAGAATGTTTATTTTTTAACACAACTTACGACCAGGGTAAGTCCTCTGAGGATGATGACCATGTCATCGAAATGTACATAAGGGTAACGTATTACTCATAACTTACAATTTAGTTGTTTAGTTATCGTTTTTGTTCCTTGTTTTGTGGTTCGGGTTTTTATTTAAACCAGTGTGATTTTGTCGCCACAGTGCTCTTTCATTTGTTTAAACAACTTACGAAATGAGGAAGCCCAATGTCCATTTCAGAGGTATTAGGCTAGTAATTAAACTATACATTGTATTAACATGAATAGATTAAGCCTATGATGTGGGGCAATCTGTTACACTTATACACCCAACTCAAAAATACTAAATTAGCAATGCGATTGTGGCCAAACTGGCTAAGGCGCTAGTCTTTGTTGATGGACCCTGCTGGTTCGAATCTCGGCAAGACCAAAACTTTTTTTAAACAGATGGAATAGAACGTTTCACAATAGGAACGTTTCACAAAATGCATGGTGAAACGCGTGACGGTAAAATCCGCTTCACCCCCAGCAACAAGAAAACTATATACTCTGCTATACACACATGTATACAAATGTTTTGGACGTGGAGCGCCTATAGAAGTTTAAACTTCAATAACGATCGTAGTTGGTCAACAAGCACTTTATTAGGACGGCGCATCGGGCATTCGTCCGGCTCTGAGTAAAACAGAAAGACCCAAATTTTGTAACTTTAATTGGACAGCATAACAAAATCATTTGATAATTCAATTAAGTTAAGAAAAATTACGCAATAAAGTCTTGGTGTCCCAATCCCAGATTGCGGAAGACATGTTCCCATTAATCAGTTCAACTTATCATTTAAATCAAAGCTTGATTTATTGCTATTGGTTAAACACAGAGTCAATTGAACAAATTGATGCTTTCATCATTACAATACGTTCAGGCTCTTGTATGCATTGTTTAGCTTTGATAAAACGAAGATATTTATTCTCGAATCTATGTTAAATACATTTGACAAAAATAATACTTTTTTTGTTATTAGGAAAGAAATCATTTTCACCTGGAGAAGGACAAATGTCCTGGAGCCCAGGCTGGAGCAAATCGATAAAATATTGACCACAATATTTTAAACTATAAACATGCTCATGAAATAAATATAACGCATATGCCTTAGTACAATCTAAAAATTTATAACATTTTAGTTTAAAATAAAATTTTAAAATTGTATTTATTTTAATCTCAAATCCCCCCATTTTATTAACTAATATTAGAAATATTGCTATGAAAAAAATACGGCAGAAATCACAGAAAGTGGAAATCTTATCCATATGTGTAGCGTTGTCTTAAATGGGCTGAATTTTATTATATCGAATTCAAACTTGGCACAGAAGTTAAAATATATATTTTAAACGTGGAAAAAATAGTTTATACGTACTGAGAATATTTATACTGGTGTATTTAACTTGTAAAACAAATTTTATGTTGGTATTCCAAAAATTGACGAAACTGGAACAGATTGAAATGCGCTGCAGCGTTTGGTAAGCAAAAAATCGTGAGGCTCTTTGATAAGTCTGACGGCACTAGCTCATCCGATTTTTAAAATTCCAACTTGAGTCTTGGTATATAAGTTAAAAATACACTTTTCACTTGCCATATCAAGTTTTAATTCTATATACATATGAACAGAAATTGTCATTTTCTGTGAAGAACACATTCATACTTCAAACAGCCCAGGATTCATCAATTTACAAGGTGTCATATTCAAACTCTACATAGAAGTTACAAACATAATTTGAATTTCTATACCAAGTTTGAAGTATTATTATTGAAAATCTTCCCAACTAGTGCAGCCCTCGGTATAACTGTTTCTTAACTTGAGAAAGGAATTCCGATCCAGTATCTTGAAAATTGACATAAACTGAGTTTTTAATGTACATTTTGTCTGCCGACAATAATCAAACCAATAACCATCCATTTAACGTCAAATGAATATAAGATATTTTAAAATCCTATCAAAGTAAAAGTTATGCACAACAAGTTTATTATAAAAAACACATTTTATACAGATTAAAGGTTAGCATTAAAACAGCATTTACTATTCGTGCATCCACTAACTGTTTCGATACAACTTCTACTTCGTATCAATAAGGAAATAATACATTTGCAAAAAAATAGTCCAGATCTACAACATTTTTTAAGAAGTAGGCTAATTACTATCACCTCCATATATATGGCCAGATATGGCCATCACCTCTATAAGTGTAGCTTATCTAGTTTGGCTGATTTTTAAGAAATCTACTTCAAACTCTGTATAAACTTAATAAAGTTGTTTTTTACTTTAATTTTGATTTGGAAGTTAAAAGTTTTTAGCAAGTTAACCTATAAACATTTCCATTGAGTATGAAGGCTATTCAACATTATACCTTTTAAAACCCAAGCCGTTTTAAAGAAAGTAGGCTATAATAATAATTGTTGACCTTTTTTGGTGTATTCATCAAAATGCATTTTTTCAGAGCAACAAACTCGTTATTGTTTCATATACTCACTAAAAAAGATAAAAAATTTAAACTACGTGCCGAGACGAACAAGTAAAACAAAAATCATACAAATCGGTTTACCGGCACCGGATTCTATCTTTTTTAAATTTTTATTATAATACGAGTAAAAATCACTAAAAATCATATGATTCGTCACGATTATGGCAAGCATGTGTGTGTTTTAAATTTTTGATCTCATATTCGTGATAAGCGATTAAAAATTTGATAAAAATGAACTTACATAAGAAATATTTTTTAAACCTCAAAAGATATTTGAATGTTTAAAGAAAATGGCAGCCATTTTGTATCCGCCATGTTAAATTTTCATATTTTATATATATTCGTGATCAGTTCCTCCCAAAATCCCCAAATTGCCAGTTTCACCCAAAAATTCGTTTTAGAAGTTGAGATATTAGAACTTGATTTTTTTTGGAACATTTTTGATTTTTCCTGTACATTTAAAAAAAAAACGAAGAGCACAAACAAATTATTTTACTTTAATCTATGTGCCAAGACGAACATATAAAAATCGGTTAACCTGCAGCGGGTTACCAGCTTTTGGCCTATAGGATTAATCCAGTAGCGTAGCCAGGATTTTGAAATGGGGGGGGGGTTACTGGAGATTTTGGGGCCTTTTCGGGGGGTCTGGGATTTTGGGATTTTTTATGTTAAAAACATGATTTGAGGCTCAAAAACAGTAATTTTTTACGAGTTGTATTTATTAAAATAAACTATATAAATTGGGTAAAGTAAAAGCTTAAATTTAATAAATCATTGTTTTTACGAACCTTTGCTTATGAACTTAGAACCATTTTTCGTATATTGTTAGTTTTATTAATTAGTTGTAATTGTTGTAAATAAATTTTAATGTGTACAATTTTTAAAATACTACTTTTATAGTGTAAATTTAACCAGGAATAGTGGTTTCAAATTAATAATTAATATTACAATATTTACTTCTGTTTCACTATTAGTGTTTATTTTCAAATTTTCAATCGCATAATAACAATAACAGATACATTTTTACAATTACAACCACCAGTCCTATAAAAACTACAAAACAAAGTCCATTCTATGAGGCTTTAAAGAAAACTCATCCAGTACATCGTTTGTTGTGATAAAAATCTCACGATGGACATTGAGCAAAGCCAGGCCATTTAAACGCGTCTCATTTGTTGTGTTTCTGAGGTAGGATTTTAGTCTTCTTAACGTCGAAAAAGACTTTTCACTTGTAGCAGTTGTTACTGGCAGCGTGGCAAATATTTTTAGTAATGTGTGAACTGCTGGTAGAGTATTTTCATCATACATACTTAGCGCTTCAACAGCACTCTTTGGGTATTTTTTCTGTTGATTGACGTAGCTATACCATACCGATATCTCACCTAATGCAGCATCCTCACTCAACCAACATCCGTGGCATACTTGTCAACAAGTTGTTTTACTTCCATCTCATTTTCTTCAGAAACTTTTAATTTTTCCTTTGTTGGCAAGAGGCTTTGAAAAGATTTTAAAATGCCTTTGTGGTTAATGAAACGCGATTGAAGTTGTTGTATGAATCCATCCAAGAATGGTATGAATACAGCTATTCTGAAATAATCTTCTGGGTTTCTTGATTCAACATTGCACCTTTGAGTTTGTAGACCTGCTAATCGAGGAATGCGTACTTCAATTTCAAGACTAAAAATTGCTACTAATAAATTGTCTTTCTAATTTTAACATTTAAAAATCATCTGCAATGTTAGAAAAACTGAAATACATAAAATATTATAGGCCCACTACTAGGCCTGATTGCGTTTTTGCAATCCGAGTAAGTTGGCCTTTTCTAAAAAACTACTCCCCAAGCTTCGAGATGTACATAAGCCTACGACTATAATATTTACGCATACCATAATGTACTCGTACCTACTGTAACCCGTGATATTACTAAACGTAAACACAAACAAAGCAACAGTAAATTTTAATATTTTCTTGTAGTAACACAACACGTGTTTTGGTGCTTAAGTAGTTTATGTCCTGCCCACAATAGGCTTTAGTTCAGTAAAAAAATAAAATCATGACATCCTTCATAGTAATTTCTATGGTTGACAGTTACTTTTTATGTACAGGCCTACTATTTTTTTATTACAATTTATTGTACTTACTTTCATTTCCATCTGTCCTTGGTTTGTGCAGCCAAGCTGACAATAACTTAGAACTTGTGGTTGACGTTTCATCCCTCTTTATTTTTCTCTCGTATCTTTTCTGCGCCACTTTTATAATTGCGTTTCATATTAGAAGAGAACACTAATGGATTAAATTAAAACCTTAAAAAAAACTAACAAAATCTATGACAAAACTAACAACTAACAATCGGAAACGCGAAAGAAAAGTCTGTAATACTGTACTGCACGGACGAAGTGTTACAAATCACCGACACTAATAAGGCCTAAGGCGTTGATATTGTTGGTAAGGGTTGTGTGGTTGGCTAAACTGTATAAGCGAGTTGATCACCTGACCACTTTATGACTCATGCGTGTGCGCACATACCACCCTTGTCGTAGACCCTGTCATCGAAGGAACGGATGCCGGATGGGCTGGCGCCACTACAAGTCAGCCCGCATCCGCTCGGAAGGTACTTTTCTATAATTCATGCCATACCGGATAAATAAAAAAATTATACGATTTTTAGTCAACATTCAACTATTGGTTTTTTCTAGCAATAACCAACATTATTTTGTCTTCACGTATGAAAACATTTTTTTACCTCCAGTAACCGATATTATCGCTTTATTTATTGAGGCTTCTTACTCGTTTTTGGGGCCTCTTTTACAGGCTCAAGGGGGGGCCTGTAATAAAATAAATCATAATAGCGGCTTGACGGAAAACGTAGCTCTTTATGACTTTTTGATGTAGCCTATACCCTAACTTAAAAAGTGATTCTGAATTGTTAATACTTAAACTATGCTATGCATTCTCTTGTAATGTTAACGTTATTGTTTCCAGCATAATTGAATTCCTTCAAGAAAGTGTTTAAATAATCTTGGGCAGTTAGTTGTAAGCATCGATGTATAAACACACATCGATGGTGTGTGTTTATACATCGATGGTTGTAAGATCTCCTCTAACAGTTTTCATTCAATGCCTTTGGCAATATTGTTGGAGATGGATTCTTCTCTGCTAATCGTCTCTAATTGTTTGTGTCCTTCTTTTGAAAATACGCATACAACTTTTTATACCTAGTGAACTTTTTGAGTGTGCCACCATTGGCCACTCAGAAATTATTGATTTTACAGCATAGTTTAAATGGGGGACTCCACCTTAATTGTTGATGTGGACAATACAAACTTTGTGCAATTTTAAAAAATTTCCGCCATTTTCCAATATGGCGGTTAACTTTAAAATTTCTGGCAGATACCCATATTTTGTATTACGTTTATGGATTTTACACATAATGTTTATACTTTTTTAATTGCTTGCATTTTTTAAATAATTCTAGCTGTTTTCGTGACGTTTGTCTTAAATTAGGATTGTTCGATATTTAGAAAGGTACCAGCTAGTTATGGGTAGGAGATAAAAATATAATTCCCATTTAAAAGATGCTTGAATTGATATGATTTATCAAACCACAGTAAAAAAGTAGTCCTACACATTTTTAGTTTTTTAAAAGTTTTTCACCAATTAATTGATCGGCCATTACAAGATTATTGTTATATTTTAAATTTGTGTGGTAAAACATGTCGTCCCATCATTTACATGGAAATTATATTTGAACTTCTACAAAATCGAAAGCCTTTTAAAAATCGAAAAATCCAAATTTTAATTTACACAAAACTGCTAGATTTATTAAAAAAATTCATTAATACAAAAATCTTTAAGTTATGGGTCAAATCCATTATCGAAATAAAAAAATGGTTTATGTGAGACATTTTTAAGTTGGCCTCCATATTGTAAAATTACAGATTTTTTGTATAAACAGTTAAGTTTTATTGCCCATATCTGTTAAAGTTCAGTCCCTCATTTAAACTTTGTTATAAAAGCAATAATATCTGAGGTACCAAAGGTAGCTCAATTTAAAAACCACCCGGTGTAAATAAGAATTTAGAAAAATCAGTAAATGGAGCCTAAATTAATAAGAAAATAAACACATTTTAAAAATGAGATCAGAGATGGAATGTTGTACAACAATGACTTGGAAGAGATTATTAAGATTAAGTTAAGACTTGACAAAGCAGACCTACAAAATCAACATGAAACAACAACCTACTTTTTAAAACAATCAACATGAAGAATAATAAATCTTACATTATATTATAATCATAACCGGCATTGTTCTTAAACAGCGAGTGATAGTAGTTAGACAATAATCAATTAGTTGAGTCAGTAGGCGTAGTTACAAATATTGTTTGGAGATATTGGCGCATCGCACCGATGGACTTTTTATAGGAAGTCGATCAAGCAGCCGGGAATCGAGGGCGGAGTCTGGGCCAGAATGTTCTACAGTATTCCTAGAATGTTCCAGTCAGAATGTCATAGTAGTTGGAGAATGTTATAGAATTTGCCAGACTATTCAGCCACCGAAAGGATTTCCTATTGCGATCACTTTCCAGAATATTTGGAAACGGGCTATGAAGGTTAAACTTGGCACAATACTCACGAGTGTGGACCTGAGATTTACAGGCGCTAAGACTGGTGCCGTTGGGCACCATGTCACTAATGTGTTTTGCGGAACTATCAACCCTCCGATTTCTTAGAAATGCCGACTTTCAAATCCTAGTGGATCACGTCGGTAACATCCTTCAATACTATTGTTAAACACACTTACTAATTTTTTATATAAACAACTTCCGTGTTTTCAAGAGAAGAGATGCAGACCGACGTTTTTAGAAATGCATTTAAAATAAGTGACGGGGCAAAACCAATACACTGTGTTGTGCTGGTTGCGTTCTTTCCAGTATTACTCTCAAAGTTATTTTTAAAGGAGAGTAAAACATTTTCATTTCAATTATTTGCATCTAAGGTGTAACAACACATTGTTCGTATAAAATATTTTAGATACAATGTACTCATTATAGGCGTGAAATGCTTCTGGAACAAACTGGCGGAAATCGTGGTTTTTGCGCATACTGGCGCATATCTGATCAAGAATGTAAGCCTAACTGGGAAACATAGATTGATTTATAGGCCAGTAAAATTAGGATTTTCCAGGAATTAATTCCGGGAAAGCTGGAAATTGAAATTTAACCCTTTTCAATTTTAGGAAGAATTACGTTTTCTATACGATGCACCATTTTTCAATTATAAGCAAAAAACTTTAAAAAGTGCGAAAATTTTCTGTTTTATGGCTCCCGAACGTTATGCTCACCTCCTGCGATGGTGCAAACTTAGATTACATTTAGTTGGGACCTAATGGAGATTTTAAAAAGATTTCCAGCTTTCCTGGAATTAATTCCTGGAAATGTTCTATTTGGAGCTAATTTTACTGGCCTATTAGACGAAACTCAATATACGTTTTTGGGCCAGTCAATATTTACCTGATAAGCTATGTATTTTCATTCATTATTTTATTCATATCTGCGAACGAAGCCGTTGGTACACCTGCTAGTACATACATTGTGTACTGATTCAGTTCCATACAATAATGTCCCTCGTGAAACTAACCAATACTAATACGACGTTTACCGCTGAACATATTTTCCTACAGTCTATGAAAAATTCATGAGTAAAAGTACGTTATTAGAAATCTCCGCTATTTCACCGGTATTATTTGGGTAAAAATGAAAATTAGAGAGTAAAACTAAATATATATTTTTCAATGTTTTGATTTTTAATTTTGTCTCATAATTTTTTTATTTTTTATTACTTTAATAAGTAACGATTTATTCGACATACCCTAAATGGAGGAGGATGAGGGGCTGTCGCAGAGAGATGTGTTGGGGAAGTCAGTATATTTTTTATCTATGGGTCAGCACCTACCACCTAAAACCTTCTGAGTGATATTTTGTAGAAATGGCAGAATTCTATGTATACTAATTATACTGGACTAATCTTACAATTTAATTAAGGATCGAAAATTATACTTCTTTTGATCTCGAAATTACTGAAATATTCTTTCGGATAAACTGCAGTAACTTTGTAGGAAATATTATTTTCCTCCGATTTCCAATTTGTTTTAAATGTATTTAAGTTGAGCAGAGAGGTGCAGAGGTTAAAGACGCTTGTCAAGTTTCTACGGGGAACCTCAAGTAACCTACTTACTAGCGTTCGGTTTACTTTCGCTGTACGCTACTCCCCTGTCGTACAACTGGCATAAAGTGAACAAGTTAAGCGAAAAACAAAAATCAGATATTTAACAAAATGAATAGAGATTTATAGATTTTGTCAAAAAAGTAAATGTTTTATTTCAGTAACTTAGGAAAAATCTGAACAATAGTACGTTGTTTAAGATGTTGTATGGTTTGTTTTTGAATGATTTTATATATTTCGTACTCCGCTGTAGCATTCATTAGTCAACTACCTTTTGTACATTATGTGTAAGACTGCTACAGTAGAATTAAAGTTAAAAAAGTAGAATGAAGGTCTATGGATGCTGTCGGCAAGGTGACGTGCGTAATTAGACTTGGTGGTTGGAGAGAAGCTCTCTGTGACGGCTCTCTCTGTCTGACCTAAGATAATACTTCTTGCACTCGTGATATTTGATTTTTAAGCGCCGGACTTTTTCTCAGTTGGGCTGTCGATTTTACGTTTCAACATTGTAAATAAACTGTTAGTTCTACGGAAGGATACTGCAATATTGTGTTTCTTGAAAACATTTTTGAAGTGAAAACCGCGTGAAAACATAGGCACACCGCGAATTTTTCGGGCGGGAATCGGATTTTAGCGTCACGAATTTTTCCATCACGCTCTACTATATATTTAGTACACATGTGTATATAGCAGAGTATATAGTTTACTTGGTAGTACCTCTGAAATGGACATTGTGCGTCCTCGTTTTCTAATTGTGTTAAAATAGTTAACTTGGTAGGCTAATAACTCTGAAATGGACATTGTGCTTCCTCATTTCGTAAGTTGTGTTAAAATAGTTTACTTGGTAGTGTTAAAATGATCAAATTTCAGATCAAACCAATATGACAACGATTTATATTCATTACAGTTTTCACTTCTGTCGGCAGTCCCGCGACTGCTTTCTTTTTTTTAGAATATTGGACAATAAGTTGGTGTATTCGGATGAAATATTAATGGTATGTACTTTTGTGCTCTTATGGTTATTAATTAATATGTCTAGTATTGTACTCCTGTCCCTGTCCTTTGGCTGCGGCTATTTATTTTATGATATTGGTTTCTTCTTTTTAATCTTCCTTGCTCAATGGGACAGTGACGAATATAATATAAGCTGCCATTTTTTCGGAATATAGATGGTATGATGTAAACATGTCGCCTTAATAACTACAGCGAGAAGTCACGAGGCGGTCCAAACTAAGGTTATTTATAATTAACTAGCGGTGCCTGCCTACAATTTCATGCACGCAAACATTTATTATGTACGCATTCTTCCAAAATTGTACCCGTCTTCATCGTGGCAATACAGTAAGGAGTGTTTCAAAAGTGCGTTATTCGATCATCGTGAGTACACAATACAATGTAACGCCTATTGAATTCCTGATCAACTAAGACCACTAAAACTTCATCTGTAACTTGGTCATTGTGCCTTCCACGATGCTCTGCTACAATTTTGCTCCGATGACTTCCAGGCGCATTTATGCAATGTTGATACATACTGTCAGTTTAAGTTTTGCATACAGAGCGCCGTTACTTACAACATACGCGAGAAGCACTTTTAAAATTGTAATATTTTTTAAATTTGTAAACTAATTTAAATGAAACAAGCACTAAATGTTAGCCCATGCTTAACTTAATGCATCACTGAAAACCACGACAAAATTTGTTCAGCCATTGTGGAGATTATTCTGCACAAACGCTCAGAAAACAGTAACTGTTTACGATTTGATTATACGTATAGATAGTTTCTTGGTACTAAAAATATGCAAATTAAATTGTGAAGCAGAGTGACCGAGAGACTAAAGGCGTTAGTCCATTCTGCTACACAAGTTGCATGGATTTAAACCTAAGCACTAGAACAAAGAAGAACATAATAAGAAATAAAAAATAAACTAAATTTTCATTTTCCGGCTTTGGTTTGGGCAAATATTTTATTAATATATTCAAAATAGATTTTTGTTCCTGCAACTATTTTGGAATTAATTTGTAATTATAATATTTCCATTGATTTTTTTATATAATAATAACTTTTATAAAATTCAGGATAAAATAAATATGTTTATTGCGTGAAGGTTTTCGTACCAGTAGGCACTGTTCATAAAAAGCTGAAATTGCGTAAATTGTATTCATTAAGTTTTAATACGATTCGTGCAATTGTTAAGCGGTGATTTATGTCGAGTACCGTTTTCTCAGCACTGTTCAAACTAAGGTTAATGCAACTGTTCGTCAAAATAAAATGTAAACCTAACTGCATTTTTGCGATCATAAGCTGTTCTTAAAAATATGATGTTGAAATTTGTATTTTCATTTATAGCAACAGATGAATTGCATTGTCGTTATAGTGCATTTGAATATAAATTTAGATAACATAGTAAAGATCAGTTTATTAACCCCCACTGAAAATTTGCAATCTAGCGCGATAAGAAATTCTTAAGACAGTTTGTCAGCATTCTTTCTTCACTTAGGAAGTTTATTGAACTCTAGACGTTGTGACTTTCTGCAGAGTTAACAAATAGAAACAAAAGTGTGATGTATTGGTTGGATCTAATAAATAAAATGTTCTAAAAGCTGCCCTGAAAAGAAAGATGTAAAAATCAATGGCTTGAAACATGTATTTTGTTTTTTTATTTCTCAATAACACTATGTATTGTTATAAGAGGTTCACTTATCAGTTTCAATTCATCATTCTGACCCTACAACAAGGAAGCCTGAGTAAACAAAAGATTGATTATGATAATAGTCCATTCCACTAAATACAACAGTACATTATTTTTATATCTGTAGCTTTTTAGATAAGTTTAACGAATTACATAAACTTATTCTCTTTATAATTTAGTGGGGATTTTAATCTAAAAGAAATACTACCTATGCTATAAGTTAAATTTTCTCTTTTTTTAGGACCATACTATGTGCCAGTATTACTAATGTCAGGAAGTGGGACAATCCAACTTCGATAACGAGGTTCAAATCTGCGAACTCGAGTATTTCTTACATTGTTGCAAACCGACCTGAAGCCTTAATAACTGAGCCACGTTCCTGTAAGTCATGCTACTAAAACAAAACAACGCCTTCTCTTCTAAGTTTAATGATTTTTTTAAATGTTAACTCTTTTGCAACATTTGAAAAATGAGTTGCTTGTAAAAATGACAGTCCAGGTTGGCAGTTTGTTATTATTTTAATTTTATTGCTAAAATAATTTTGTAACTATTTTCATGAAATTATAAAAGTAATGTTGTCACATCCTACCAGACATTTCTTTAGTTAACCATTGATTTCCGATTATTAAAAAGTGATTGAAAAGTATGTATTTTTTAAAGCCTTTTATGTTAAATTTTTGTGTAGGTACAAAAATCATAATGGCCAATACACAAACATCAAGATTCAGAACTCCTGACTACATAGTGTTGGTCTTGACAATGAGTATATCTGCTCTGATTGGTGTGTACTTCAGATTTACCGGAGGCAAACAGAAAACAACACAGGTATTTACTCATGTTATTCTTAGTCTTTTGTGTTTTCGGTTAGCAGAGATTTTGTACATTTCTTTTTAAAACTGAGAAGTAGAGAAAGTTTTAGTAATGGTAATCAGAATGGAACAAACCTCAGTATTATGTGGTATATTACATATAGATGGTGTTTATAAATTAGTTATACAAACTAAACAACTTACTGGATTTAGTAATTTTGCATTGTGTACGGGTGTATCTTCAAGTTTTATTACCGTCAACTTTAGTAGTCCACATTGCTATACATAAAAGCACGTGTAAATGCATCAGTCATCATTTTCATCATGGAAGTTTTGTATTGTAGAGATGATTGACATACACAAACTCATGAACGTTTCAAAACATTTTACTTATGACAAGCTCACTTGACAGACTACATATACACTATATTTACTCTAGTTAAATTACGTCCTACTCCGGTCACTTGTACATAGGTGTTTACATTTACATTTTTTACATTTACATTTTTATTTACAAATTCTCACATTGGTTTTCTAATTGGTTATTTTTTTAAAAATGTATTCAATTGTTATTTACCACCAAAACTAATTACATTTAAACATCACAGCTCATGTTTTACAAGTGACAAGCATCGTTGGCAGGCAGTATTTATATATAACCTACATTTATTTATATGTAGCTAGCTGAATACCTGTGCTTCGCTACGGGGAATT
This sequence comes from Philaenus spumarius, assembly GCA_018207615.1. Classification (NCBI taxonomy): domain Eukaryota; kingdom Metazoa; phylum Arthropoda; class Insecta; order Hemiptera; family Aphrophoridae; genus Philaenus; species Philaenus spumarius. The sequence continues at coordinate 409,518 of JAGFPH010000176.1, read as the reverse complement.
GTTTTGCATCACTATGTTACATAATTGTAATATTTCTCCCTCATTTTCTTTCATCTTTTATTTCACGAAAGTGAATTATTATTATTAGTATTTTCAATTAGTTTGGTATGCTTTGTTCATTGGCTGCCCGTCAATCGTCTTCGTCAAGGTATGTTTGCTGAATAATCAATTAAAAATAAAGAATTCAGAGTGAAGAGCGTCTTCTTTTTCAACTGCTAAATCTACAGACTGGTAAATCACAGCCTTAGCTGGATATTGCAGATCAATCAGATACGAATTTAATATGCGCATGCATAGACCGGGATGGATTTGATCAGCTTTACGTATTTAAATATTTCTTTAAAATTAATAAATGACAAATTTCAGATCTCTAAGGAAGCTCTAAGGAGCTTTAAGGAAAGAATACCAATTAATATTTATAGTTTTTAGGGGTTGTTATCACATTTTCACCCCTTAGCAGAACGAAACAAAATGTAAAACTGGTTTTCTTTTTATGTGTTTTTCAAGAAATAAATGTAGAAAATTTCAGCTTTCTAGCTTTAAATAACAAACAACATTTATTTTTTAATGATTGTTTCAACCCTTAAAGGCCAAATATTTAAAAATTATTTCTTAGTGCGCCTCTAGTGCCTATGAGCATACGTGTACAAAATTTCACGTTCCTCAACGTTATTTAATTAATATCCATAGTTTTAGGGGTTGTTACTACTTTTCAATCCCTTAGCAGAACGTTACAATGTGTAAAACTGGTTTATTTTATGTGCATCTTGTAAGAAATTAATGTACAAAACTGCAGCTCTCTAACTATCAAGATAGTATAAAAATTAATATTAATTATTGTTTTAGGGGTTGTTACTACACTTCCACCCCTTAGCAGAACATGATAAAAAGTAAAACTGGTTTACTTTTAATATGTGATTTTTAAAATTAAATGTACAAAATTTCAGCTTTCTCGCTTTAAGGAAAGTAAACAAATAATATGTATAGTTTTAGGGGTTTTTTCAACCCTTTAAGGCCATATATTTTAAAATCCTTTCTTAGTGCGCCTCTAGTGCCTGTGTGTAATATGTGTACCAAATTCGACGTTTCTAGACCATATCTTTTTTTGAGATATAAAACAAACAATATTTATGGTTTTAGGGGTTGTTGCAACCCTTAAACGCAAAATATTTTAAAATCATTTCTTAGTGCAAATTTAAGGCCTATGAGCAATATGTGAACTAAATTCCACATTGCTAGGCCACATGGGTTTTGAGATAAAAAATAAACAATATTTATCTTTTTAGGGGTTGATTCAACCCTTAAACGCGAAATATTTCAAAATCTATTCTTAGTGCGCCTCTAGTGCCTATGAGCATTCGTGTACAAAATTTCACGTTCCTCAACGTTATTTAATTAATATTCATAGTTTTAGGGGTTGTTACTACTTTTCAATCCCTTAGCAGAACGTTACAATGTGTAAAACTGGTTTATTTTATGTGCATCTTGTAAGAAATTAATGTACAAAACTGCAGCTCTCTAGCTATCAAGTAAGTATACAAATTAATATTAATTATCGTTTTAGGGGTTGTTACTACACTTCCACCCCTTAGCAGAACATGATAAAAAGTAAAACTTTCAGTCAAATTTGCTGTATGACACAGCGATGAGAATCCAAGCTAACAAAGTAAATAAGCGGGGTTAATAGTGTTCCTTCGAACATCCAAGTGCGCAGTAGCTGAATGTTTGTGTAACGTACATTGTTTTAATGTTTGAAGACCTCAAATAAATGAAAGCTCCGAAACTTGTAAGAAAAAGAAAATTAGAAGTCACAGCCGGTGTAAGTACTTTATAACTTATAAATGTATAGTTTAAAACTCGGTTGTTTCTTCATTGTCTTCCACAATTTAATCTTTTTAATATTCATTTCTAAGCCGGAACGTGCCATTGATTAGAGAACTACAAAATAATACCTTTTACACTTTTTTAATTGGTGCTTATGAAAGGCAACACTGAAAGGCCTACTCTGACCCAGCTGGAATTTCACAACCAGTTTTCAATACAATGATTGTACCATTCATTAAAAGCCTGTACATAGGCGGTTGAGATAATTTGTCCTAAATTTTCTTATGACAGTGGTAATCCAACATAGTTAACAAAATCATTTATTGTATTGAAGACCCTCTCCATCAAAGTAAGATTTAATGTTGACTGATGTAATTACAAATCTACGTGTGTCATCATGTATAACCGTTGTAAAGTTTCTGTGATGGAAAGACAGAAAAAGGAATAGAAGTTGACGTCTTTTCAATAAAGGTACGTTATTAAACATTAATATATCCTATTCCGGAGGCTACCACCTAAAGTAAAGTTGTGGGCTTAGAGGTACTTAAACTTGAAGATATTCTGTATTCAATGACATATTATAAATTGTGGGAGTTTTTTTAATTAATTTTTTTATAATTTAACATAAGTTTTGTATAACTAATTTATAAACGGCCTGAATTTCACTTCCTGTATATCCAAGATAAGATTGTTTATAAAGAAATTGATAACATAAAAAAGAAGATATTTAGTTATCCGAAGGTATTGTACACTCTTTACATACTAGGCCTAAAATGGAAATGTTGATGGATTTATTAATAAATGAAATATAATGATCTGTTGTGACATGTATTTGAAAAGACATGTCATGGCAATGATATGACTCTGTTGCATCAGCATCAGATAAATGCTGTATGCTCAGCTGTATCACATATTAAAGACAAATTAATTTCTTTTATTAAGTATATTTTTTTAGTGTCACAACAACAAAAAACAATCTATATATTTTAACATTAATTTGGTTATTCTTTATTTTTGATACATTATCTTTGCTTCTATAAATTACAACCACTCAGAAAATTCTATACAATACATACGATTGCAAGAATTCCTTTACATATTTACGATTAGTGACCTAACCCATTACAAAACTCTTGTCTTTGATAAACTTAATTAAAAGGAATAACAATCATATTTTTAATAAATAATAGAAGACCATTAAATAAACAGTTTTATTTTTATTGGAAATTTTATTCTTGCCAGGAATACTGGTATTCCACATC
>JAGFPH010000176.1:380444-404762 GCA_018207615.1 Philaenus spumarius | reverse complement strand
ATTAGAGTGCAACAGCCTTTGATGTTTCAGATACAAATAGACAATTATGGATCGTTGCGAGTATCATTCTGTAACATAATATTTTGCGGAGCGATGTTGCCACGAGTTGGGTGTGTGTCTCAGGACATCAAATTTGTCATTAAACATGTTAACACCTACATGTAAATCTGATTATTGAATCAACACTGAATTAAGTTTAATTAAATTCATCTAACTGAACTGAAAATTTTAAATGGAAAATACCTTTTTATTCCCCCACCAACTTGAGACCATACCCATTAGATCGGTATGTAAGGCATATCCAGTAAGTCCACAGTTTTCTCATTAGTTTACTTTCCAGTTCAAATTAATGTGAGTAATGCTTTATTTATATAAAATTTCTTTATGAATAGCGTGTAACAATTCCTGATTACCAACTAACACTTAATCAATTCAAAACTATTGTGTTACAACTTAGGGAGTCACATGTTGAAAATATTCAACATTTCTCAATTTGTTCAACCATATTTTCATAAAATTCTTCCTAATTATTGTGTACCTACAATTAATTATTTATGTATTACAGACTAAAATGTACAAATGTTGTCATTAGGAAATAAATAATCAGTGATTTTGTTCTTTAAATAATTTTTGTGCACAAAATAAAATTTTAAATAAATCCTATTTTGTGTATACAATTTTTGTAGGTAAATACGGAAAACCTCAATTTCTTTAAAAAAATCCAATAAGATTGACAATTTATTAAAAGTTTTTGATAATTGTGTTATACATTTTTCTAGTATAGATCCGGATCCAACGGTACGCCACTCGTATTTTTCATTGGTGATTGGTGGAGGTATGACATTTTTGACTCTATACGCAATTAACCAAACCCAAGTACAACGTTGTCTTACTATGAAAGACCATGCAACTGCTGTTAAATCGTTATGGATTTCTCTTCCTATACTGATGTTGCTCTCCTTTTCTACGGGGTTTTCTGGCCTTGCAATATTTTCCAAGTACTACAATTGTGATCCATTGTTGTAAGTAAATTAATGTAAATTTATTTATTTAGAAGTAATTTAAGTATTTTGTTCATATCGGATCCTATGTTATAAAGTCCCTGCATTTCTGATTGTATATTTTTGGTATAATGAAGTAATTATAAACTATCGAAATATAAACTTAATTTTATTATTTTTGAAAAAGTTTATTAGTTTTTGTTTAGTTTAAACAATACTTGTTAAAAATCAATACTTGTAGTGCCAGTTTCTGGGTGTAATGTATTTGATTTGTTTCATAATAATAATGGTGGTAAATAAGAAAATATTTGAAAGGGAATAACAAAAATAAAGTAAGACTTAATTTAATAACAATAAAAAATATTTTCTTAAAAAGTATAGTACAATAAAGATAACCTAAAATTATATAGTAGGTCTAAATAAATTAAAGTTAAAATAAACAATGATTAGAATTAATAAAATAAACTAATAAATATTCATAATTAACTAGAATAATATTTAGAAATTAAATAGTCATAAATGTTGTATATAGGATCAAAAATGAATAAAAAATAATTAGGCCTATATGTTATGGAAGGCAGCGTCATGACAAAGGTTAAAGCCACATGAGAACTTTTTCATGTGAAAGAGTAGAACACAACCGCATTAAAAAATATTATTCATTCATCATTAAGATCTTCAACAGACCACACTAACAACCTGTTATCGCCAAAGTAGCTAAAGTATTTAAGAGTTTTTAATTGTTGTAAAAATGTGGAAAAATAATTTATTCATTTCGGAGAAATATGCCACCGAAACTGAATTTAAATTTTCACTGAGAAATATAGTAGAGTCCCGCTATTCCGAACAGTGTTCGGTCCCAATTAGTCCAGAATAGCGGCACTTTACTGTAATGTGTTAATTTCTTCATTTCTTATAGTTAAACTTTAGTTCTCAACTCCTAAGCAGTTCAGAAGTCAATAAATAACACAGCTTATCTTACAAGCCATTTATTACCTCACCATAAAATACACACAAACCATGCGTTTATAATTGTAAATGTCTGTCTCTAGTTTTGTTCCTTCATATATCCTTGAGATTGATGTGCCTGCAACTATATCTTATGAACACAGTCATGTTACTACAAATGAAGCAAAATTCTGATATTTGTGAAATTTATTTAACTGTATAGACTATAGAAAAATACTCTCAATAAGCATGATCGTTCACTGCAAAGAATCTCTAAAAACTGAAAGTTTTTGTTTGATTTTAATATTGTTTAGTCTTTCTAACAAGAAGAACCACTGTGCTCAAACAATAGAGTAGCTGACAGAGATGTATTTCTAGGTTATTTGGACAAATAAATTATTTTCTCTATATTTTGTATAGAGTGAAAGTGGGACATGCGACTTTACCTCAGTCAATAGGTACCTACTGACGGACAGATTTATTGCTGTCCAACCACCTTGATTCACCTGCTGTCAGGACATGCGGTACCTCCATGCTGCCAGTCTAAGTTTATTTTGTGTACATATTTCGTACGACTCAAGAGTCCAAAATATCAGTACAATAATAGTGACAATATTAATATTCAGTATTTAAGGGTGTTTAGTCAAACATTTTTCTACATAATCGGTTTTGTAAAAACACCCTTAAAGAGAACACAAGCACTCAAGTGAATTAACCTTTTGCCCGCCCCATAGAGACTGTAGGCAGAGCGTACTCTTCCTGGACGGAGTACAGACGGATCAGTTTCTTTTGAAATAACGATTTCAAATTTGTTCAAATTTACAGCTCTTCTTATTTTGTCTTGTTTTGGATTTTTTTCCTAATTTGACTGTAGAAAGTTTTTGATATTTACATAAATGAAAGTAGAAGATACTGCAAGTTTATTTTGTGTTATGTATGCTATGAGAATCATTAAAATTTTAATTTCTGAATATTTTAGAGCAATTCAGTAAATTTGTGTTTATTGATTTAAAAGTGATCTCACTAAATTATTTCAATAGTATATAGTCAGTTTTGCTATTTAAGTGTTTGCTTCCTAAATATTCCTGTGTTAAAGGGCAGGAAGAATCACCCGTAGTGACCAGCTGATGCCTCTGTTCATTCTGGAATCTGTGGGAAACACTCCTGGATTGGCAGGACTGTTTGTTGCAGGGATATTTTGTGCTTCATTGAGTACTGTGTCAGCTTGTCTTAACTCTTTAGCAGCTGTAACACTGGAAGATTATATAAAAGTGAGAACATACAGTAAAATAACACATCCATCCCATACATGATTGGGTTCAACACATTATGGGTTCTTTTTTACTACATTCAAGTATTACAGAATTTAAAAAAAATATATTTTAAAAAACTAGCTGACCCGTGTGAATATTTTGCAAGTTAGGAGAAGGCCTACACTTACCTGATTTAATACATTGGTTTAATTCAATTAATTACGTTTATTTATTTATGTTGATTTAATTGATTGATTTGCGCGATAGATTAAACAATCTAACTAACAGCTGTTATGTTAGTTAAACAGATTGTTAATAGATAGCGCCTTTCATTGGCTGATTTCACACTTATCGAAACGACACCAACCCGATACAGCAATAGTACCGATATCGTCACGATATGGGCAGACGTCTTTTACATTCACCGACTCGACGCCGATACCGACATGGCCAATTGTACAAGCTATCGTGTAGATTGACCCAAAAAATAGATAGGACAAACAAGGATGTTCAAAAAAAAGTTTAAGAAACATAATCCGTCTACCAACAAATTACATAGCTAATAAAAAAAAGTAAATGTGTGCTGTCGTGGAACCCCCTTCAGGAATGAAGTTCACCACGCCTTTTCTTCAATTCTTTTACGAGCCTTAAAGGCAACATACACACATAATTTTAATCTTTCAATTGCCGTTTATTATTAGATTGTTTTTATACAAATATTTACTGTTTCCATACGTTTAATGTTATTATAATAAAGGTGTAGAATTAATTATAACATCAAAGCTAAGATGGTAAACACATTTAAATGTCCATTAATTGTAAATACATTCAATAAACATAAAATGTTGGTTCACTGTCTAAGCCTAACCTAAAATTAATGTGTGTTTGTTTAATTTATTTTACCTATCATAACGGCAAAATACATACAATGATTTTAGGTTAGGCCTAGACTTAAAATTACTTTCTAGGCCTAACCTTACCATAGCAACCAGTAAACAAATTGAGACGATATCGTTCCGATAAAGAAGGGAGACCAGCAGCTCGCCGACATGTCGGCGCCTGCAACAACACGACACCGATATGTTGGTGAGTGTGAATGCTACTCTTAAGTTTAAGTTAGTTTTCATGACCAACAACATCGTTCCGATATCGTGTCGGTGCCGTGTCGGTGCCGTGTCGATGTCGTGTCGGTAAGTGTGAAATCAGCCGTTAGGAAACATAATATAAAAGTTTTTTAAATCAATTATTGTAACGAAAACATGAGTTTTAAGCTGTCTGTCTATTTTTTTGTCAATAGAGGGGAACATAAGCTTTAAAATGATGCTTGAATAATTAATTTTGATGAAGAATTAAGGGAGATATAGCAGATGGTGACTTTCATTAGGAACCATAAATGAATTAAGTGACAGTTGTCATGTTAGTTAAACAGATTGTTAATAGATGGCACCTTTCATTATGAACAATATGAAGTATAATATAAAAGTTGTTTTAATCAATTTTTGTAAAGAAAAAATTAATTTTAAGCTGTTTTTCTATTTTTCGTCAATAGTGGGAGACATAAGCTTTAAAATGATGTTTGAAGAATTAAGGAAGATATTGCTTAGCGGCAAAAAAAACACCTTTGAGAAATAATATATAAGGATATGTAAATTTATTTTAAAATTATGAAATTACCTAATTATAATTTATTTAACTAGAGTACTTCTCGAAACATTCTATTATAGTCATATGTCACATTCATTAACCTTTTCAATGGCACGCCCGTATATATACGTTTGTGCTATTATAAACGTCTCACGAATACAAACCATACAGACTCACTTAATAAGAACCGAGCAAACTTGTTGTAACCGCTCCTAGATGGTGCTGATAAACTATCTTCTCTTTTACACGTAATATTTAAACCGATAGTAAAGTAACTGAAGTATTGTTAATTTGTCAGTTTTCTTTAATCAAGCTGTAGCCTAGTGGATAACGTTGCGTCTTCCTGATCAGAAGATGCCGGGTTTAAATCTAGGCTAGGGAGACCAGATATCTAATCATATCTGTGGTTTGAGGGTAGGGGGGCGGAAGTAAAGCAAACGGTGGTTGGCTCGCTTCCAAGCTGACAGGATATGACTAGATATCTGGTCTCCGGCTGGGGCTGTTTTGCATAATTTTACTAAAGTATATATATATATATATATATATTTTTACTAAAAAAAATACTAAACATTTGATTTCTTGATTTTTAGGACAAGTAAATAATCATTTTGGTAATGAGATCCTATGTTGTTCAAAACCTGCCACTGAAAAGGTTAAAAAAATAATGATATCTACTAAAAATCATCCAAAGGCAATGTTAAAATTAAATTTATAACATGTTTGCTCATATGCTCATAGCAGCTAACTTTATAGTTTACTCATAAACTTATGAAAAAATTTATTCCTTATGAAAAGTAGTTTTCATTATAAATTTCTAAATTTGCTCTTTTAAATAACTTTTTATAATAATTATGATTGGGAACAGTTTCATAAATAACTGATTGGTTATATGTGAGTGGTTAGTCTTTGGAAGTTATGGTTATCCTATAAATAAAAATACTTGAGTATTTTACATCATTAAACATGTTTATTCCTGAATGGATTTCTATAGTGGTCAATAAATACTTACAAGGGTAGAACTCTCATAACCCGAAAGAAAATACCAAACATTTTTGGAAAAAATATCTTTATTTCTCAACATGTAGTCAATAGTCCCCAGCAATGTTCATTAGCTTTGATAGTTTATAGCGAGAACCTTCTAGCTCCTCATAATAGCCATCAACTTCTGATTACACCTCTTCATTATTGTCAAACCTTTTTCCACCAAGCCATTTTTTTAAGTTTTGAAAACTTGTGAAAGAAAAATAATCCGACGGAGCTAAATGTGGCGAACAGGATGCATGAGGAAGCAATTCAAACTTTAACCCTTTGAATACGGCCACCGCGATAACGGATGTGTAAACTGGGTCATTGTCTTGATGAAATAATACTTTCTTTTTTGCCAAATGTGGTCATTTTTTCTTGATTTCATTCCTCAGATTAAATTGTCTTTCGCTTTCCTTGGACCCGATTCTTCCCTTTCAGCCCATTTTTTTTACTGTTTGTTCATCTCAGGTGTAAAGTGATGGACCCGTGGTTATGAATTGACACAAAACCTCTACTTTATTGTTGTGGAACATCTTCAACCACTCGATTGAAGCAGTTTTTGTTCTAGTGTGAGCAAACGGGCACCCATAGATTTCTCATGATCTAATTTTGAGTCAATATGCGATGTAAAGCACTTTTTGAAATGTCTACCATGTCTGCTAACTTGTGCACTTTCAGTCGATACTATTTTTCTATTTTCTTCATCATTTCTTGACCACCTCATTTGTTCAACCAATACGATATTTGTCTTGGCAGCTCGGATGACCTCATTTAAACTCTGCCATCCGATATTTTATCGTTACAAACGAAGGAGCTCATTCATCGAGAGTAGAATCTAGCTCAGCTTTGTTATTTGGTTGGACTGAAACCTTTCAATTGAAAATATTGTATTACATAGCAATGACCAGTTTTTTTCCACGTTTACAATTAAACCGAGTGTGTTCACTATTGATGGCTGTCAAACAAATAGTAAACAACTTACCGTCTTCAAACTTTGAACTTAAGCTTTATAAGTTTGGCACATTGGACTTTAGTAATTGTTTTCAAACAACAATCGCCAATACGACAGATCGGGTAATTCTGGGGCTACCCTCGTAAGTATTATTGTTATATAAACATTATCTATGACTTGTATTTAAAAAATAAATTTGTGTGTTTCAGCCAGCGTATTTATGTTGTTCTAATAAAGTATTCCCAGATTCCCAGAGTGTAGTGTTATCAAAGATGTTAACTCTGGTTTTTGGATTTATATGTTTGGGTGTCGCTTTCCTTGCGCGTTTCCTCGGAGGCATTCTACAAGCTTCATTGACTATCTTTGGTGTGGTAGGAGGACCCCTGCTCGGTGTATTTACTCTTGGCATGTTCATACCTTCCACAAATGAACCAGTGAGTTAATTTTTACATTCTTTCAAACCATTTTTAGTGTTTAGGATTTTGTTGAAGTTATTTTGTTTTTACCATGGTGCCCTTTATAAAGTGATCTGAGCATTTAAAAAACAATTACTAGAATTAAATTGCAGCCTATTTCAAAGCTGTAATGAATTTTCTGTCTCCCTACTGAATCTCAAAAATAACGATAAGAATTAAGGAAAACACAATTTCTATTTTGGCTTTGTTAAGAAGATTTGTTTTTACACCTTAGGCTCCTGCTAATTTTGCCTTACTCGCCAGTAATGGTTGTAGTATTATTGTAAAGGTAAGATTCTGAATTTTGATATTCTAGAATAAAATATCACTGGTTTTGTGCTATAACATATTGTTTAAATTGATAGATTACTATTAGTAAGCCACTGTACAACCTCTGTATTTTGTTGTTTCTTAGTATGCTGGCTCAAAAATATCTTTTTACTAAAATAAAAACCTTTTTTTATTTCAGAGCATGATGATAAGCTTGTTTATGTAAACGATTATGTACAACAACTTACCTTTTTGTTAAACTATGTATGTTTGGTTCATTTAAAAAAAATTAGGAGTATGTTTTTGCACAATTTAGCAGTATTATGTGTTTTTAAAGAATAGTTTCAAGCTATTTAAGGTATTGTCTTCATTATTGTAACTAATACAGTACTATTTTCTAGAAAAGCATCCTTAACCTTCATATGAGTTATAATTACTTCCATTAGAAGTAAATTTAAACAGTTCTTCATTACTAAAAACATCTTGATCTGAAACTTCTAGAACTAGCATATCTTATTCATCTAATGCCAATATTTTCTGTAATATATGTAACAAAAGTAATACAAATTATAAACAAATGAGTAAAACATAAACGCAAAAGGTTTACATTACATGACTGTGACAGAGACTGATATGTTCAGCGAAATGCAGGACTGTTAAACTTTGGTGTTCTGAAGCCAGTGAAGCGTTGTCCAGGTCTAACGAGAAATTAAGTTACCGTAACTAGATCTTAAGTTCGCGTTGGGAATTGTAATAATTCGATAGAAGTTTTGCGGTGAGTTTTTAATTTTCTCGGAAGAAGTGTGATGAACGCCGAGAAAGTTTGAATTGAAGTTCTGGTCATTCGAGCGATGAATTATTTAGTTTTGTTGCAGCAAACGTCTCTAGGTTTGCCACTAAATATACAACCTGACTGGGGAGCTGAATTTACTAGGGACTTTAAGAATATTCAACAGATCTTTTGCGGGGAAAATGCCGAGTAACTTTCTCATGAGATGAGATCTCATCTGCGAGGAGAAGTTAAACGGTAGAAGTGAGGAAGCCATTCGACTGATGACAAAGTGTCCTTGGCCTGCCAACACACAGAGCGTGACTACGTTTCCCAGACAGCTGTGGTGCGTTGCCGGAATGGTCCTTGTGAGGGCCAAAGAAATTCATGGGGAAAATAAACTAGTGGCTTTCTCAGAAGGCGAGGCTTCGACTTCCGAGGAAAGTGAACGTATAACATTGAAGTTTGCCGGCCGATATCATAGTGTTCTTGGCGGTCGAACATATCCATGTTCGCCAAACAGATGTTTTATCGACCGGGGACGTGTTGGAGTGAAGCTCCGGGGAAGTTAAGGCGAGTTTTCCCGTATAAGGCATTTACTGGAAAATCGCAAAGCGCTGACTGAAAGTTGGCCCTTTTGAGGACCAAGAAGTTTGTTGGAGAAATTCCACTTTATTTTTCCCTTGACCGTTTACATTCTTGCCGGGGATATCGCATGAAGCTAAGTTATTGTAAAATAGAAGTAGCTGCGCTACGACAGTGGTAGTCTGTAGAAATTCAATACAATCACACAATAGAACCAGTTGGGTGTTGTTCTTCACTGAATAGGAACATCAAATTTGTCACGTAGAGGGCGGCCCAGGAGTTATTATTATTAGACAATAAAAATCATATGACATGTTAAAAAAATGAATTTGATGTTATGTTTAACTTACTAAATTATGATTCAGCAAAACTATACGTCAAACAGAAAATGACTGGTGTTTGGATTTTTAGAGTATTTGGTTGAGCTACAAATATTAATATGTGCAAAGGACCATATATCTTTAGTACCAGCACAGTGTACCCTGTGCCTTAATGCAGGTATATTTTTATACACAAACAAACAATACTTATCTTGAGTTTAATTCTGTTTTTTGTCACTAGGGAGCTCTGGCAGGAATCACTATAGGATTAATATTTTCCTTCTTTCTTGGTTTTGGCGGGCACAAACCTATACCCAAGAAACTTCCGTTGTCTACAGAGGGATGCTTTTTAAATTCCACAGTTAGTACCTTCACAACGACTATGGACACCAAAGTGGCTGCAACTACAGCAGCCCCAGATGCTGAAACGTGAGTAAATAAAAATTTATTGAAATAATTATTTTGTAGTGGTTGATAAACTTTATTAAGGACAGATTTCTCTGATACTATAATCATATAAAATTTGTGAAAAGTATCTGACTTAATGTATGATTTCTCAGGTTTTCTTCATTGTAATGTAATAAATAAAACTTGATTTTTTTTGTAAAATGTATAAATGTTTTTTTAGTTTTTAATTTAGTGGTAAAATTCTTTACATTTTGTATAAATAACTATAAAAGAAAAAAAAAGTTTTTCTTTCTTTAATGAACCTTTAGAACTTTTGCAGTATACCATGGAGAATTGTTTTATTGCATACAGTAGACTCCCTCTCGTTCGGCCTCGGTTGGTTCGGCCGGCCACCGGAATAACATTCCTTTGTTTATTGAAGTCAGCTGACTTCCGTTTTAGCCCTAGTGCAGACGTGTTCACTATTTAGTACCGAACAGTATCAGTTTAAGACGTTCGTGTGTCTACATTTAGTTGTGGCTTCGCTTAGTGAGTTGCTTTTATTGTGTTGTGTTTATTTATAAGTTACTTACAGTATTATGAGTGCTAAACTAAAACGTATTTTCGTGACAATACTACAACGGTTGCAAGCTCTAGAGAGAATAGACAAAGGTGAATTGGTCCAAAGTATTTGTACACTTCTTAAGGTCGGTAAATGACTGGCGTCGAAACCGAAAATCAATTGAGACTTTTTGTACGCAGATCGAATCAGAAAAAGCTCTTTCGTCACGTTATACTTTTAAAAAAATTTAAAGACGAATTGGTGAACGATGCTCTTTGGGTGTGGTTCATGCAGGAACGAAGTAAGGGAACGCCGATCAGTGGCCTTATTTTAAAGGAAAAGGCAGTTATCTTACATGCTAAACTTCGAGAGAAGGGGGAATTTGTGGCTAGTGAAGGATGGCTTTCACGTTCGAAAAAGAGACACAGCGTTCATTTTCGTGGAGTGTGCGGTGTAAAGCTATCGGTAGACCCTGCAGGTGCTGCTGAATTCTCAAAAAAATTTGAGAAAGTTATTGCTGACAATAAACTAAGCCCGGAAAGGTTTACAATATTGATGAAACGGGTTTGTATTATAAACTCTTGCCACGGAAAACATTAGCTGCGGCAACAGAAATCTCTGCCCCTGGGTTTAGAGTCAGTAAAGATAGGATCACAGAGGCGCTTTGCTCCAATGCTTCAGGTACCCATAAATTGCCACTTTTTGTAGTCGAGAAATCAGCAAAACCAAGAGCATTCAAAAACTTGGACATGTCAAAACTACCAGTGCACTACCGGGCTCAGAAGTCAGCTTGGATGGACTCGTATTTGTTCAAAGAGTGGTCTGTTAATGAATTCGTGCCTAAAGTAAAAAAAATTGGGTCTGCGTCGGACCAGGCGGTGGAAGTCATACTTCTTTGGCCATCCAGTGGTATAGACAGGTAGCCCTCCTATTTTGTAGATGATAGCCTATTCTTTTATAAAAACACTAACCAACACTGAAGGCATATTTTAAAATTAATATCCCATTTTTTCCTTCTTTGTTACATACGCTTATGAATACTATCGTTGCATCTGTTTGGTTGATCACTGGGGACCATTATCAGTGCTCACTTACTACCCAACAAAATGAATGAGCTCCCGAAATTTCTGCATATTGTCGTGAATTACCCTGCAAATAAAATTTGTAATGACTGCCGTAAACGTGTTCCGGGGACCATGATCAGTGCTCACTTACTACACCCAACAAAATTAATATTGCATTGCCATAGATCCTTGATAAACGGCCAAGTTTCAAATCAATCCGACGTTTTGAAGTATAGGAAAGTATACGAATGTACGAAGAAAGGTATAAAAAGGCACTCCTAACGCGTGACGCGGTTTCTCAACCGACACTCGATCCCGATTACAACGGGTGCAAAAAAGTATAACTTCAAAAGTAAAAAGTCGTTTGTTGAGTTTGAAACTCCCTGTAAACGCATTTCTTGTTCTTGACAATGCGCCTACCCACCCGGATGAGTTAGAATGTGATGGTGAGACTGGAATAAAACTGTACTTTCTGCCCTCCAATGTAACAAGCCTTCAACAGCCAATGGACCAAGAGGTAATAGAGTGTTTAAAAAAAAAGTATCGTCGAAACTCGAAAGCTTCTTTCATAAGTTTTGTACAAACTGGAGAGCGGTGAAAACACTGATCTCATCCAAGTGTTAAAAACAATCAACATGAAGGATGTGATTTTCATGGCAGCAAAAGCCTATGACGAAGTAATGCCTTCAACCTTAGTAAAGTCGTGGAGAAAGGTATGGCCGAATGTTGAAGAAGTTGTTGCAAGCGAAGGCAATGTTGTTGATGTGCACAGCCTTGAATCTGAAGCAGACGACCAAGCTAATTTTCATTTAATTTCATTTCATTTATTTACTGGTCACAAAAACAAAATACATTTGTATGACCATCAGTCATTTTATGAATTATTTAAACTAAAACTAACTCAGAACAATAAATACAAATCACATATAGCCTGCAGCTTGCAGAGAACAACACAAAACATTTCAGGGCTAGTACTTTACACATTAAAACTTACAACAAATAAATAATACAATGCACCAATAAACAGAATAAATAAAAAAACAACAATATCAGACATTATTAATATAGATTAAGTAACCAAATAAATCAAGAAGATTTTCCCTTTTAATCAGGGGCACACGTCTTCCAAATACTCACAAATTGAGTAATAATTCTTTCTAAGAAAAAATGATAGGATCTATCTTCCAAGTATGACTTAAACCAATTATTAGCCAAGCCTCTCACTCCACATTTTTCTAATTTATATAATAAAATAGAGTGATAAACTGTATCAAAAGCTTTCGTTAGATCACAAAAAATACCTAGACCATTTTCTGCTTCTTCAAAAAACTTATAAATATCATTTACAAATTGATACAGTGCTGTTGTCGTTGATCTGTTACATCTAAAACCATTCTGTGCATCCATTAATATTTCAAACTTCTCAACAAATGACATCAATCTTCTCTTCATTATGCGTTCCAGAATTTTTGAAAAACCTAATAGTAATGACACTGGGCGGTAATTTTCTAGTTTTTTTGGGTCACCCTTTTTAAAGAGTGGCTTTACCAAAGACACTTTTAACCTATTTGGAAAGACACCTGTCCTAAATGATCAATCAATTATATTTTTTAATGGCTGCAATAATTCTTTCCTACATTGTTTCAGTAGAAAATCTGGGATTGAATCCAACCCACTTGATTTCTTATTTTTCAAATTTTTCATTGCCAGATCAATTTTACTCTCTGTAACAGCATACAAATATATTGAATTACATCTAGTTTTACTGTTTAGCTGAGTTACAGTTCCCACATTCTTATCCTGCTTTTCCAACAATTTCTCAGCAACTTCCGTAAAGTATTTATTAAATAACAAAGTTAACTCACTCGTTTCTGTTACCAACTTATCACCATTTAATATTTCTATTTTCTTTTCGCTTTTGAAACTCAATCCAATGTCCTTTTTGACAATATTCCAACCCGCCTTACTTAAATTATCTGTTTCTTGCAAATATTTATCATTATACATTCGTTTTGCTTGACGTAAAACTTTACGATATATGGATGTATATCTTAGAAAATAATCTTGAAAAACTTGATTTTGTCTATATTATTTTGCTTGTATTGAAAGTATCCTCAGATTCATACTTGATGTTTTTATTCCCTTAGTAATCCATCCCTTCCTTTTCCTATTTCTAGTTATTTTCATTTTCTCTATTGGGAAGCACATGCTGAAATAAAATTCTACAACACTTAAAAAAGCCTGATACTTTGTATTTACACAGTTCACTAATGAAACATTTGTCTGAGGCTGTGTGACTTCTTCCTACAGACAATATTTGGCAAGTGTGATCAGATACCCCTAAATCTATATTTGAGACACTGTAAGAATATTTGCCGACATTTGTCATAATATTATCTATTAATGTTTCAGACTCAGGTGTTATTCTTGTCGCCACCCTAACAGTTGGATGTAAATTAAAAGATTTAAACACATTCAATAAGTTTACTGACCTACTATCCTCAGCAAATAAATCTATATTAAAATCTCCACAAATCATTAAAATTTGTTTTCCACCCTTATGAATTACATTTACACATTGTTCCAATTTAAGTGAAAAAATGTCAAATGACCCTGTCGGACTTCTGTATATACAGCATACTGTGTATCTACCCTCCTTACTGACTTTCTCCATTGCAACCGCTTCAAAATGCTTTTCAACACTTATTTCTTTGATGTCTGGCCTTTCTACATAACCTAGATCAGGTTTACTATAAATAACAACACCACCTCCCTTTTTTCCATTTCTACAGTAGTGTGACACCTTGCAGAAATCACCCATACTCACAAAACCAATTTCATTTTCTTTCAGCCAATGTTCCGACAAACACATAATTATCTACCCTATGATCACTTATTGCCACTTGCAAGTATAACACTTTGTTTCTTAAACTTATAATATTTTACAATAAGAAACACTGAAGACCCAACCACAAGTTCGGTGAATAAACTACACAAATAAACTGAAACACATTTATTAATAAAGCTATTCTAGTTCCTTAATGTACATTTCAGTAACCAAGTTACCATCTTCGGAGGGTTCTAAATCTAAACTAAAGCTAACAAAAATGAAACTATAAACTAAACAGACCAATTCTCCTCCTTTCCCCACCTTAGGTAGATCAACCAATCATGAGTGACCACGCCAAGGACTTTCAAAAAGCCAGGTAGAAGCGGCTAACGGTACTTGTCCCTGTCCTTGGGAATGGCCAAGGCCGACTTTACTACAGGCCGGAGCGCTGAATTCGTGACGTCACGGTCAGAGTGTTACCCAGCCGGTATCTCCCGTAAGAAACATATGGCGCGCCCCGACATACTCTGCTTTAAACTGGTCTACTGTTGAAACCCTTCGTCCTATTTCGTTGAAAATTTAAACTTAACTAAATGATAAACCACTTAATACTAAAACATGTTTAAAAGTAGTGTAGTACTTTTTTATCTATATAAAACAACGTAAGTTTCAAAGTTACATATTTTGCAGTTGGTTTTTATGCTATATCTAGGTTTTATTAAAGTAACAGAAACCAATTATAATATAATAATTAGAGCGTAAACATTATAATTGATCACTCAAATTTATTTTATGGCAAATTTCTTTTTGAAATTAAAATCTACGTTTAAACTACATACAATTATATTTTTTAAGCTCAAAAATTACCTTTGGTATGAAATGGTGATATACGCAGTCTTTGTAAGTTAATTAAATTTATCCACTTTCCTTTTTCTTGACAACCTGGAGTCACAAATCTTAAATCTTTGGCAGGAAATAAGCCAACAACATCTTTATAACGACCTAATATAGAGCTAATCATAAACGTTTGAATGGTAGTTGCAATTTCATATTTTTCAGTCATCGGAAAGTTTAATAATATCCTTTTTCACTGTCAAAACTGAACTGTCTGGTCGTGTCACTGAATCTTCTGTAATAATAAAACGGTCATCAAAATGTTTTATACAAACTACCGCGTTTTTAGACGGTTGGAAATCTTTTCGGTGTATGGCCAACAGCCATTGTACTTTCCGGTGTTCATCTCGAGGAAAGGAAAATATAGAAGTATAAGTTCCACCACTACACGCACTTTTATAATTGCTTTTACAGCCCGGCACACAACAAGCACGAGGCATCTCAAACAAACATTGATTATTAATTTAATAAGTTATAAGAAACAAAATACGTAACTGCACGACTCAAACACTGCCTACGATTCAACTAAAACAGCAAAGGTAATTATAAAATAAGACGAACACAACCGGAAGCGTGAGACGGCCAATATCGGAAGCGTGGCTAGAATAAAGCGAGACTAGCGGAGTTGAAATAACCGATGTCCCGGCCTTTACCTTTGATTATTGAACAAACTAAACAACTTATAGAAAAATATGTGAAATAAAAGTTGTAGATTGTGTTTACCTCAAAAACAAAAAATGTTTACGCTGTGTGACTTTTTCGTGTCCCGCTATCACAAATCTTGAATACTTTTAATTAATACAAATTCTAATATTTACTTAAGTAAATGATTTTTACATCGCTGTATTCCGTATTTCATGCAGAAATCAAATATATAAGTTTCATTATAAATAAATGACTGTAAAAAGGCCCAAGAACGTGTAAATGAAAGCGCGCTCCACTTACATTATGATTAAGTTCAACCCAGACTGTGACGTAGCGGCTAGGGGAAGGGGGAAGCACTCCGGCCTGTAGTAAAGTCGGCCTTGGAATGGCCCAAGGTTGAGAAATGAACCGTGTTACACCGATAAAATAAAACTTATTAATCTACCAGAAAACAGTGTACAATATATCTTACAACTTATTAAAATAACGAATAGTACATTTATAATCAACGGATAAAGTTAGAAAATAATATAAAATTAACTAATCCATTAATTAAGATAATTCATATTTTCACCATTGTACTCATTGTACATCTATCTAATATTTTGATGGAGTATTTTTAATCTGACTTTGGGTGATAGCCAGATGGACCTAAAAAACCTCCATCTTCTGAGCCATTATATATTCGTGTAATACTTGCTTTCCCATATTTTCTTTAATATTATACCACTTTGCTACCACTACATTACTTTTAAATTCTTCTTGATTTTGTAGAATTACATCAGAAATGATTCTTGCAATTTGTTTTTTCCCCTCATGATTCAAATGCATACCATAAGTTGTGTAATGTTCACGTTTATGTGTTGTTTCAATAAAAATAACACCAGGATGATACTTGACAATTTTGTTAATTTTCCTACTTGCTACTTGGACTTCACTGTTCACACATGAGGAATCAATCAAATCATGAATATGGGGAATGCCCATAACCAAAACATTTGTGTGTTTTAGTTTTGGTAATGTATCAGATAATGTACGTAAAAATTTTTAGTGTATCCTAAATGATCTACAGCAACTGCCTTACAGTGAAAATATTGAGCTAGAAGATGTTTTGGAGTGGGTAACTATTGAAAAGGAGGTGGATAATGAAGTTTTGAATGACGAAGAAATCCCTGAATCAGTTTTACAATGTCAAGAAACCCAAGAAGGAGAAGAAGAAGGTGGCGACGGTGAGGAGGACGAGTGTAAAATGAGTCACGCAGAGGGAATGGCAGCCCTGCGACTGGCTACAACCTATATCGAATCGAACAACAGACGAGTTCTACAGCAGTTGACATAATGCTTTTTAGAAAATGTCGTGAATACGCTAGGAAGAAAACAACCGAAGAGAAAGTGCAGCGTAAAATTACTGATTTCTTTTAAACTTTATCAGTACTGTACAGTAGTTTAAACTTCATTCCTGTACAATTTCATTGTTGTATGGTTTCTTTTTTAGTGTATTTACTTGTTTTTGTGTGTGAAATAAAACTAATAATGTCAGTGTCAAATTTACAGTCCGTGTTTTTATTAGACAACTCCAACATTTCTGAGGGTGAGTTTAAAATTTACACTTAGCCTAAGTCTAGTCTGTTTTTGTTTAGTGTTACTACGAACACATACAACTTTTATTACACCATTTTGTAAGCTAAACGTTTTTCAATTAATTATTTCGTATAGATCTTATAAAAAACCATTTACGGCAGTAAAAGTGGTCTTTTTTGTATATCATCGGTTAGTTCGGTCCCGAGGTGGCCGAATGAGAGGGAGTCTACTGTAATCATCAGATATTTAACACTAGATAGTTAATTCATAATATACCTCAAAATGTGCTTTATTTTTTAATTACAAGCTTGCACAGTGCCACAGTTCATAATATGCATAGTAATAAAGGAAGGTTCATTACAAACTTTAAGTATTTTAGTCATGTACATTAATAATAATTAACTGTCAAAAAAGGATTCTCTCCTTGAGACTACAGTATGTATTCCAGATCCTCTACTTTGATGAAAATCCATACAGTCAAGATAATCTTTTTCAAAATGTAGCATTATTTACTGATCAAACAAATTAATTGAAGTCACAAACTATAATTAAATCTTTAAATAGCAATATTAAAATTTAGTTCTAGACGAAGGAGATTTTGGCTTATTATGAAACTTGAAAACGGGCTGAGATTAATTTTTGAGGCCAGGACTAATTATTAAAGTTCAGAATTAAATTACCTAGTAGTTCAGTATTACCACTATTGCTTGACCAAGAAACCAATACTTAATATATTTACATAGCTATTTAATGATATTAACCCAGTAAGGCGCACCCTTAGTACTAATGTTAGTAGGCGCTAGAGTCGTAATCCCCGCATTTTATTTTCCAGAATTTCTATCGCAGCATTTAAAATTTGGTAGGGTTCAATTTTGGTTGTTTAAGGATCGCAGCGTACAAACTTGGCCTTTGGGCCTCGGATCGGAAGATGCCCCACGGTAACCCCCCCCCCCCCCCCCCCCACGTGATTTTGAACCGGGTTCGTTTATGGTATTTTATGTTTTGATCGATTTTGGGGAAATCAAGCGAGCTATAAGGTTGAGTAAAAAACAAAATGTGGAGAATAATATCCTACATTAATTATATTATATAAAATTCTAAAAACATTTCATTGTCGTATGAAAAATCTAAAAAAACAGTTACTTCCTTTCAAAAAACTTGCTGTTAGTTGTCGGATTTTTTTTAATAACGAACTCGTTCGAGCAACATAGACAACCAACATGTGTACTAAATCGGACTTAAATTCGGCCGCTAGAGTGCAAACACATATATACCTACATATATTATATTAGTATATATAATTTTTAATGACACCAAAAAACATCTCTTGGCGACTATGATCGGTGCTCATTTACCACTCCCAACCTTAGGTCTCACCATAAAGTTCACTGCAATAGGTCATCTTTCCAATGGAAATTTGCTAATAAAAAGAAAAAGATGAAAGCTAATGAATATATAATAGGTCCATCTACATATCGTTCGAAGAGAATGTACCGTTTGGAAAATAAAAAAATCGCAGCTAAACAATGTTGTTGGCAACACAGAGCAAAGGTGTGTTCAGTCGTACTAATCTAAACAATAACAAGGAAATTACAAAAAATTTGCGATTAATTTTGGTACGTTAGCGGGGAAAACCCCTAAGTTCTCGCAGCACAAAAGCGCGCTAGCGGCAAGAAACCCGCACTGATATTACCGTTCACTTCCGCAGCTTATCACAGACTAATTATTCATTAAAATTAAGCAAGGGTGGCACACACCTTCTCAAAAAAGGCCAGAAGAAAGATATCTGGAAGATTGTTTGTCAACGTTGAACAGTTATAGCTTTAATTCAGTTTTTCTGAGATTGTGGGTAAATACCCGCCTAGCGCCTAACTAAGGGTTAAGAATTGCGATTGAATCAAGATGAGCCCTCTTTTAAAATAAATCAGGCTATAAACTAAACCCAACCTTTTTTCTTTAGTGTTTTGCTACATGAGAAAGTAAACAATGTTGTTGTTGCAGGCAATACATGTACTTGTTCCGCATCAGTTACATGTACTATATTGTGCTTGGGTTTGCTCTTACGATGGTCATTGGCGTCGTTGTCAGTTGGATCGCTACAGCTATTGGTAAAGGACAAAAAGAACCAAGTGACCCAGACCTCTTCATTCCTCCATTGGCGAACTACTTAAGGCGGCATAGAACTAGGTCAAACATCGTAAGTGTTGCTAAATGTAAATTCATGATTCAGAATGATAAAATTAAAATGAATTGTTGTATATGAATATTGTATGCATTCATACTTAGACATAAATTGGCTAGAATTTTTTGATCTAGCTCAAATACATTTTCTTTTTTATTTATTTATTTTTTTTTTAGTTACAAAATATCAATAACAGTGTACATTACAGTCATTGTTGTAGTGATTCTATGTTAGACAAAATAATTAAACTATCCACTACGTATAATATCTAGTGATTTTGTTCCAAGAGATTAATGAGGCTGTATTAATCACTTTATTTAGCTACTACGTATTATCAATTTGAATTTAGTGTGTTTGACGTACGGGGTCTGTTCAAACACTATTATGCATTATGTCTAGACATAGTAATCCGTTTAACAGAATTACTACTTTAAATAAATTGTACCAGTCATTATAAATATTGGTTGGACAAAGTGAATAATCACTTTGACTAGCTGATGTGGACATTATAGACAATGACTAACGATTATACATTATTCACCAATATGACCGTAACATACACATAAAGTAAAGAGAGTGGTGAAAATTATCCTTTGTCTATAATTGGTTTTTATAAACATTCTAACTTATATATTATTATTGTTTGTATTGTCATTCTGACTGAGACTCATTGTTACAAGAAAAAATTAACCCTGCTCTAGTTAAACGATTTTCATTGGTACCTAAGATCTTGGACTAATATATAGCTTCTTCTAACAAGCAACACCAAACAGACAAAGAATATCGTTGTGCCGGAGGTATAAGGGACACTCTCTTTAAAGTGACTCTGGGAAATGTCAGTTGACGATTTACGAATATGGGATTTTTAAGCAAACTAAACAAGCACGAAGGAATTGTTGCTGGAATCACCAGAGATCAAGATCCAGAGAATGGCGATGAAATTTAAGGGGTACTGAGAAATTGTCAGCTGTGACGAGGCCTATAGCCAACACATTGTAGCTGAATAGAGAGGTGTTGAAACATGACCTTTTCTTAAAACAAACAAAACAACCTAGAAACAATCATTTTTTTCAAATTTGAAATTAGTACTGTAGAAGTATGTTTTTTCTTATGAGTCTTAGCATCATAATTTAGCCTACTATTATTATTTTTTGTAGTTCAGAATGTCCTATACTGTATTACATGTTTTTTAATCTATGTCTATACAGGTTTTCATTAAAACAGATCTACCTCTACTACTGTTTCATACAACGGACATTTCCCAATTGACCTGTGTAGACATTCTTAGAACTCTTGTATATTATTATTATTCTGTTTATAGTTCGGGTTTTAGGACACTATACTTGATTTAATTATTACCTTGACCTCCTTAATTATCTTAGTGATAATACTCATGATCAGTATCCGTTATAATAAGTTGGATTCATTGTTATACCTTTATTAATACTGAAATAGTTTTGAAGCAACTTTCAAAGTTTTAATTGTTATTTGTTCAAATGTCTCTGTATTTACTAATATTTGGTATGCTTGTTAATTACATTGTTCTAAAATTGAGTATTTCTTTGGATTTAAAAACATATAAATTCTAAACAAACACTAAAAACTAAATAAAATAGCCTTATAGAGTAAGCTTTTAAATGTTTAGAAAGATGCGGTTTTTTGCATATGGTAGGGTACATTAAAGGCTACAAATAAGCAAAATTTTATCAAAATCGTTAGAGCCGTTTTTTTATAAAAAAATTATAACTGATTTTTTATGGGTTTTTTTGCCAAAAAGGAGATTGTTTTTCAAAAAATTTCAAAACTGTTTTTCGTGCATCTATACAGGCCTACTTGACATATCCTGTGCTAATTTGTTTGAAATCGATCGAATAGTTTTCGCTCTAGCTTTGTATACATACAGACAGACAGTTTGTAAAAACCACTTTTTTGGACTCAGGGATCCCAAAACGGATATTTCCACAAAAATCTCAACATCGATTTTTTTTACGATCACTATACTTTCTCTATACTATAGTATAGTGAGAAAGTAAAACTACTTTCATTTACGTCAATCTCAAATTCCATGAGTAATATTCAGAAGCTAAAAAAAATACACATAATGAAAGTATAAACTTATAAAGGGTTGGATAAGGTATTGTGGTATTTCTATTTCTCTATAAATAATATCTGTATAATTCACATTACATCTATATAATTTAGCTGAAGTAGCAGTTTAAACTAAAATGTGGAATCACCTCAATTTCCTTTGTCCGCGATGCTGGAACCTTTCATTATCAGGAATAATCAAGAGTTAGTATAATTATTAATGATTTTTATATATAGTTTTACAATAGTAACTTTATTACGAGGGACAAAATAAGAAAAATATCATAATTTTCTTGGTGCAAAAACATCAACTTTCACAATAGGCAGCAGATTCTACTTTTTAAAATTAGGATCCAGTGATGGTTTATTTATCTTTTTTATAATTGTTTATTCGGACATGTGTCATCATTTTTTTACCTTAATTTTTGTTTGATATTTTTATACTCAATGTTTGATACAATTTTGCTAATTTCAACTTTAAATGTCCCAAATTACTTTAAATAAAGAGCATAGGCAATTATTTTACTATGAAAACTCACAGTGGTGATTGTGATTGTGTTTAAGTTTAACATTGACCTCCAAGCAATTCCTCAATTTTACTTTACTGCTGAATAACCTTAACCTTTATGTAGTCACGCTACGATATTTTCAACCAGGTCTATTTTCTTTTGCCTTAGATAACCCTACTTGAAATCTAGCAAATCCCTCTTCCTTGCAGCTCTCTTACTACCCTTCCTACGCATATCTTCAAAACATTAAACCATTTCACTCAATGTGTCCTGTTGATTTGAGTCTATTCGCCAATGCCTGGTCCAAAGTCCTATGTGTGACAACGTATAGTACCTGCAACGACGTACCTGTTATTATTTTTTTTAAATGTCTGTACACTCTAATCAGTTTTTTCTTATTAAATCAAATATTAAATTTTGTGTCAATCTTATATTAGTTATTAATATTTAATTACATATTTAATATGTAATTTTAAATAATAATAAATAAGTAAAAACGTTGTAGTCGGAATAGTGTACATTTTTAACTCCCTGTCCTTTAGACTGTACACTACTAACTACTGTATATAACATTTTTGCACGACTATACAGATTTAATCAAACTTCTTTTGCTTTATTCAACTCATTCAGCAAATATTTTCAGGTTGTATTCTCTCTTACAATTTATTAAGTGATATATTATCGATACATATTTTCATCAAAATTATTGTTACAGTTGTTGCAAACCAACGATTCGAAGAGGAGCTCAAACAGCCTTGATGATGACATTCGCCCTCATATATAACGTTTAATAAATTATTAGTGTATGTAGGCCAGTAAAATTATTACATGTGATGTTTACTCAACACACTGAATTTAAACGTCATACTTAAACGAAAGCTGAAAGCTTATAAAACAACTTGTTGTGTGTTAAGTCGTAGTTGTAATTTATATAGTTTTGTTATTATTATTCTTTTAAGAGTGTAAGAACATGCACAAGAATGTCTTTAAAGTAGTAAATGTTTATCTGCCTTTTAAAATAATTGAGCATTTGTAAAAAGTAAAATAGTTTTAGACAGCCAACTAAGACAACAACTTAATATGCAATGAGTTAGTTTCCAAGAGAAATACTGTACATTGGGAGAGTTGAGAGCATTGTATACCATGTTTGAGAAACATGTTTGTAATATGTTTGAGAAACAAATTTTATATTTACCAATCTAGAATTAGATTGTATTATTATTAGTTGTATTTGTGAACATTGTTTAAATAAATTTTATTATTGTGGTACCCGTTGTACACTGCCGAAATAAGAGACTGTAAGAATATAAATGCCTAATCTGGAAAGTCTAGGTAAATATTCCTTTATTTTATCCAGTTTGTAATTTTATATTGTAAGACTATTGAATAAGAGTGTGTGATAATAACTTTTTGACTTTTAGATGAGAACAGAAAGTTTTTTTAATATAAATTAAACTATTTAAACTTTTATTAAAAATAGTTTATGAAATATTATGTTATAATGAAAGAAAAACATATTTGAATGTTAATTTATTTTGCTCACTCACCTTCACTTTGTACTCATAGCATTAATGAAAGATGATATCAGAAAAGAGTTAAATTATATTTTTTTATACATCATATTGATCATGTACAATTTATTAAAACAATTATTGTTTAAACCTGCAGTCGCAGAACCATGTTTTTGTTTCTAGGTTAGGTCAAGAAACTGATCTAGATCACTGATATTATAGTTTTAGTGTACCGGATGAACAGATAAAAAAATTTCAGTTTTACTTTTATTAAAATTCTTTTTTGTCATCCTTAATTTGTGGTTTTACAAGCTATAGGTTGTCATTGTTATTTTGGATGGCTTAGAGGATTACTCATTTAAAAAATATTTAACCCTTAATTATGATACACTGATTTTCAGCTGCCATCATAAAATTGTGGCATGCATTTAAAAATTAATAATAAAAAGTAGAATAAATTCTAGGTTGGTAAATTTCCTAAGCAAATAGCGTACGTAACATAATCGTAATTACGAACCTGAGTCGAAACTGTAGCTCAATTAAAATTACAGAAACTACATGAACACTAAGGTACTGTTCAGGCCAATAAGAGCTAGGATACCTGTACTGGAACAGGCAATTACAAAACTAATACACTGTCAGACCAGGGTTCCTATTTAAGGGTCAAACTTTGTTCACCCTATGAATAGTAAACATTGACAAAAACAGAATCTATGTTAATTGTATGAATTTTGAGTTACCAATACGTAAAGTTTGAAAATTATCATAGTAGGGAGATAAAAGAACAAAATGACATTAACACTATTGTTCAAAATAATTGGACAGAATTTCTGTATGGAACT
>JAGFPH010000176.1:343528-365819 GCA_018207615.1 Philaenus spumarius | reverse complement strand
TTTTGTAGAACAACACGAAATGGTGGGGGTGTTGCTATACTTATTAAGAGCTTTATAGCTTTTGCTGACTTTGGCACATGTGATCACCTTTCCCTGGATTCTGACTTTGAGTTAGTAGGTACTAAATTAAGATATCAGTCTCAGAGTCTATTTATTATGGGATTGTATCGAGCTCCTACAGGAGATATCAACATATTTTTTAAATGTCTTGATGAAGTCCTAAAAAAGCTTCTTATAAAAAAGTTTAAATTTGTTATTTGTGGGGATTGGGATATAGATGTTTTGAGAGACCATACTAATAGGTACAGATTGAGGGATTTGCTGGCTACATATGGCTTGCGATGGTTGGTGAGCTCACCTACTAGAGTGACTGGATCCTCTGCAACCGCAATAGACAATGTCATTTCAAATATTTTTTCTAATAATATCATGTGGAGATCATTCAATCCGGTATTTCTGACCACTATGCTCAGGGGATAAGTGTTATGGACTTTGGTCCTAAGCATGTTTTCCAAATTAGAGAGATCAGGAATCTGCACCCAGGTAATATCAAACTTTTGAAATATCTTTTACATAGTGAAAATTGGGATAAATTTAATTATATTAACGGTACAGAAGCCAAATTTGAGTTTTTTTATGATTCATTCTTGTTCTTTTTAAATATAGCTTGTCCATTAAAAACAGTAAAGAGTAATATAAATAACAAGAGTAATAATCAATGGATAACAAAGGGAATTCTAATTTCCCGGCAAAAACTAAAACTATATTATGAAATCAACAAGTCAACAAATAATGAATTATTTAGAGATTTTTACCAAAAATATAAAAAAATTTATAGAAAAGTTATCAATGCTCCTAAATCTTATGAAATTAATAAAAAAATCATAACTTCCAATAATGTTGCCAAGGCATCTTGGGAAATGACAAATAAGTTGAAATCTAACAAAAAAGTTATTGAGTTACCAACAGAAATAGAAATAGAGGGGAAAATATGTTGTGACCCCAGTATAGTCTTAAATGCTTTTAATAATATCTTTAGCAGTATTGCACTTCCTGGACAAACAATAGGATCTGCTAATAAGGGGACCGTTTGGGTGCCGGCTTCCATGATGCTTTCACCTGTGTCGGGAAAGGAAATCGCTGAAGTTTTAAGGCAATTAAAATCAAAACACTAATTTGATATTGATGGTGTCTCTACCTGGCTCATTAAGCAATGTTCAGAAGAACTTGTAGAGCCTCTTTATATTTTAATAAATTCATCATTTTCCGAAGGTGTCTTCCCCAGTAAATTAAAAAGCGCAAAAGTCATTCCCTTATTTAAAAAGGGTGAAAAACTTGATGCTAAAAATTATCGACCAATTTCCTTGCTGCCAGTATTCAGCAAAGTCTTTGAGAAGCTTTTCCTAATCAGGCTGTTGGGTTTCTTGGAAAAGTTTCAGATTATTTCAAAAAATCAGTTTGGATTTCAGAAAGGGAAATCAACAATTGATGCCATTGTCAATTTGATTGACTATATCGTTCAGAGTCTGGAAAAAAGTGAAAGCATTATAAGTATTTTGCTTGATCTCTCCAAGGCTTTTGACTCAGTACATTTTAAAATAATGTTGGAAAAACTTGAACTGATTGGAGTGAGGGGAACACCTCTATCTTGGGTAGACAGTTATTTGTCCAACAGGACTCAACGTGTACAGGTTGCAGGAAAGCTTTCTAATAAAAATCTAACTAACTTTGGAGTACCTCAGGGTTCAGTTTTAGGACCCGTTTTATTTCTTTTATATATAAATGACTTATGCTCATCTGTATGTATTGATAATTTGGTCCAGTATGCAGATGACACAACGATTAGCTTAGGAGCAAGAAATGTTCAAATCCTTGAACAGAAAGCGTTTATCGAAGTCAATGCTGCAAGTCAGTACTTTACTGAAAATAATTTAACTGTCAATCAAGACAAAACAAATTATTTATACTTTAACTTAAACAAAAATAGTGCAAAGTTCAGGCCAACTGTTATGTTGGGGGATAATATTATTAAAGAGGAAAGTTCTGCTAAATTTTTGGGGTTGGCCATTGATAACCAACTAACTTGGAAATTTCATACAGACAATATATGCAAAAAACTTTGCTCTGGAATTTTTGTATTAAGAAATCTCTGGCACTATTGTAATCTATCCACAATGTTAACAGCCTACTATGGGCTTATACATCCTCACTTGAACTATGGAATCATAGTATGGGGTGATTGTTCATCTCAACAAGTGAAAAGGCTTTTTAGATTACAAAAAAAGTCAGTACGGCTTGTAGCACATATAAATAATATGGGGTCATGTAGAAATGCTTTTCGGGAGCTAGGAATATTGACACTTCCTAGCATGTATATTTTTGAAGTCATTTTATACATTAAATACAAGTGTAAAACAACACTAAATAAGGATGTACATGACTATGGTACCCGATTTGGAAGTTACTTACGTCTAGGCCAACATAGGCTCAGTAAGCACAAAAAGCTACCATCACAAGCTGGTGTAGCATTGTTAAATAAATTACCTGAAAGCTTAAAAAATATTGAAAATTATGACATTTTAAAAAAAGCCTTAGACTACTTTTGTTGTCTGGATCCTTTTACTCAGTGGAGGAGTTTATTGACTGGTAGTATTTCTCAGCTCTTGCATTTTCTTGTTGTCGGGTGCGAGCATGTGCTGAAGTTTGTAGGGGACTGAATGTTTCATAAGTTGGTACTTTGATTGTTTAAGTTGTTGAATTTAGTCCTGTTTCTGTATTTATTTGTATTGTTGGTTTTACTATTGTTATTATTCTTTTAGAGTTTTATTATTTATTAATTGTTAGGTGCTATATCTGCTATTGTTATTTTGGGTTTATTATGTTATGTGTAGGACTAAGCTGTAGTTATTATAATGACGTTGCTATGCACCTTGTGGTGTTTCTGCTATGAATAAATAAATAAATAAATCTTTTATACAACCTTGGATGATTTTGGTTTGCAAACAACAGCCTCCAGTTTAAGGGCATGCCAGGCAGAAACCGTCTTAGAACCTTTCGACGACCTTTGAAGAGACACTTTTGTAAGACACGGCAATTACGCCTAAACTATGCCTCTTTGGAGTTTTGATATACAAATTCTAAAATATTAATATTACTTAGTGATATTGGCTTGTAAATTGGATGAAAATATGATTTTGAGTAGAATTTCTTGAAAACATGACAAAGTCGTTACATCTTTTGCTTACTACGAACTATAAATTAGAGTTTTCTACAAAATGTTCTGCTGATTACTAAAATAAAATTAAGACTGTAAGAGTGTACGTGTTTACGAATTACATTTTAGCTACTGTAGCGCGCCTACTGGGAGATTAATATGCAACAGTTATTCTTTCAGCTTTCTCCTGAATCCTTTTACCCTTCCTAATTTTTTCTTTGATAACCTCTATAAAGTCACACATTTTTATTTCTTCTTGTTCTGCACCTAGACTACAGAGATCGGCGTTTTCGTCCTTTATTCGACTTACATTTATTTGGTTATTAGTTTTAATAATTTGTATTGAATCTGTACGATGGGTTTGGTCAACTGTGTAAAGATTAATATGAGTTTTTGTTTTAGTGTCACGATTTATTTTCGTTTTTCATCAAACGACAAACTAACGCCATGATAACGACTGCGATAGCCAACTCTACCAAGTAATCTAAGTCGCACCACCCACCTGTGCCTATGAAAATTACGACAGTTCAAACAATTTTTGCGCATGACGCAGTTTAAGAAAATTCGTGCAATGTCTGTATAATACAGATATATTTACTCAGCTGTATCTAATGAGTAATGTACTGTAAATAAAAGACCATTTTAAAGTTATATTTCATGGAATTGCGAATCAGTCTCGCACATTCTGATAACTACTTCCTCTGCATATAACGACGCCTAGTCTATTTCTAGGTTTAGAATTATCAGATGTGAAATATTTTACCCACACGTCCTAAGCCCACTGGGTTACGGATTTAGATGTAGGTCGTTAAAATATTTTATTTTTATCATTCCACAATTGGCTGTGAGACAGGGAATAATGAAACGCTATGAACAAAAGTATTGTTGAATCGTAATTTACTCGAAATTTCTTGCAAACCATTCTAGTTTGGAAGTAAAACATGTACGTCTGACCGTCTAAACTGTCGTTCTCTAAAGAAACGATAAAAGGATTTTAATGAAATTTGTACATTCCTTAAGTTATACCTGTTGTTCTCATAAAGATATTTCTAAAAATCTGGCGACAATTAAAGGTAGCATTAACTAAAATATATGTTTATATTTATATCTACGAAAATTCATATTGATTCAACTAATCGAATTTTAACAAATTTTATTAAGCTACTGTTGCATTAAGGAACTAATAATATTAGTAAAATTTTCAAATTACCATTTTTTAAATATTAGTATATTACACTGTATACTGTATACTATGAGATGCTCAGAAAAGGAGAACATATTACATAAGGTAAAGCACAGTTCAATAAAAATAAGAAAACAAATCAAAATATAATTTTTGTTTTTTAACTATCTATGAATATGTTATATTTATATGTTTTCAATATATTTCAATTGCTATTTTTTTTTTCTGTAATTTAACACAACGAAAGCAAAAAAACAAAAAAATTGTTTTTGCGCATCTCTCCTAACAGGATTGGTGAGATTGCGCACAAGGGTAGGAGAGATTGTTGAAAAAATAATACACTTAAAATATGTTTTTTTTTTAGAATATTTGAAAGCAAATATTATATTATTTGGATTAAATTTTAGAAAATATATTTTATATTATGTAAGTATTAAATATTCTGCTTGCTCCACGAATTGTGAAGGGGGTAATTTTGTACTACTTAGTAAGTTGATTGAAGCCTGTGTTTCATTACTATATTGGAAAAACAAACAATACTCACCACTCCAAAAATTAATAATAATTAGTCAATTTCCAAAACGTGATTTTATTATTTAATATGTTTTACATACGAACTGCAATTGCACAACATTATAAATTCGTTGCTTTAACTCTCCTACCATTGAATCTAATGTAAACATCGCGCAATATCTCCTAAGTAGTGGATGCGCAAACTATCCTATGTAGGTAAATCAACATGGCCGCTTTACAATCGACGTTTTGTTTCTTCGTACAGTTAGTTTAGGTAAGTAGCTTACTGAAAATATGCCTAATTTCGATATTTTATAGTAGTGCCATTCTATATAAATTAAGAAGAACAGTTATGAAAATTGAATCACTTATCCGGCAACAAAACGTAGAATATGAAAGATGTATTACAGAAGCGCTGAAGAAATAACCTATACTTTCAACTAGACATTTGACTACTGAGGTTAATCTACTATATGAAGTCGATGCTCACTAACTCTATGCATATTCATAGTTGATAGCCTTAGAACTACATATATTTTATATTTATTATTTATTTTCTGTCAAATGTAGTCTGTATTTGTACTTTACCTTTTATGTGGCTACATGTTTCACTGCCACAGGCAGCATCATCAGGCCAGCTATCTATGTCCACTCAAACACTTCACAACACTTACGGTCACACATATTTTCGTACATTTTTCGTACACGTCACATAAATAAATAAATTTGTTCAACTTTGCTACACTTGAGAGGTACCTCATTCTGGTGTACTTCCTCCAAGACTTGTTCACATGATGCTTGGCCTGATGATGCTGCCTGTGGCAGTGAAACATGTTGCCACATAAAAGGTAAACCTACAAATACAGGCTACATTTGATAGAAAATAAATACTATACTGTATATAACTCTATCCCTTCACTCTGAAACACAGAGTGCGCAATCTGTCCGCCCGCGCCATCTCTCCTAGATTTACCTTAAATGTGGTACAAGATCTACTGCGCATCCAACAGCCACGGCACACTATTGCTCTGGTGTTTTTGATAGTAGCCTATTAGTTGCTTTTACAAGTTAAAATTATAGTTCCAACTTTCATTCAGTTCTTTAAAAGAACAAAAAATTAGTTTACAGTTTCCCGATCTACTATTTGTGGAAAAAACCCATAGGCTGTAATACATGTTACCAACTATAATCTGAATGGTAATCATTTTTCGGAAACCCGATAACTTCTTGGACATCGTAGAATTGGAATATTTGTATCTACACAAATGTGTGCAAAGGTAGTAGTATTGATAGGGAGTTTTAAGATATTGTTTCAAACATCAAATCAAAAACAGAGTTTGTTACAATTCCAGCTACTAATTCAAAGCTACCTTGAAGTAAAAAAAAAAAAAGAAAATACAGATTTTTAAAGGTTTTATTATTCTACACTTCATTCTGAGCATTTTGGTATGTAATACTTGTATATTTGACACACATCTGCATTAGATAAAAATGTAAACCACACTTTGTCGGTTGATTTTTTCGTTGTTTTTTTCTCAAAAGTTCATTCTTACCATGAACTCTGCCCTAAAGAAGAACCATCAAAGTGCAGATACCAAAAGTCCCTAAATTCAGGTGAGAAATATACTATATTATAAATAAAGCATATTTTTACGACCTATCAGACGAGAATTTTCTAAAAAGTGCCTGCACGTTTGAACCCAATCCAAATTACCTCTTTTAATCAACATTATCTGGACAAGAATCCATAAAAAAAACACCATTTTTGGGATAAAAACGTTGAAAATTGTAATGTTAGATGCTATTACTTTCAACTGTGGTGCGCTTGGAAAAGTGAAAGTGTTACAGAAACTATGGGGAGAGGCTGGAAGTTCCTGTGTAATAGGCCTAAAACAAAGTGACATTAAAAGAGGTTTAGGCCAACAAAGCAGCTTTGTAATATACAATGATGAAAACGAAGCAGAAAAGAAATCTAAAAAGAAAAAGGGGGAAGAAAATCAGGCAGAACAAACTGTTTTTAGTCTGATAGACAAGACTTGTTTTCAGTTTTTTTTGGCTCTACCGATAAATTACATTTTCTGATACAACGGTGGACTGTTCTGGTAAAAATGTTTCGCTACCAAGCTGATTATTTTATCTTTCGTAAATTAGTCTGTAACCTACAATGTAAATCTAGTTTACTTGGTTAAAATATTAATAGAATATGGTTTATTTTAAAAACAGGTTAAAGTTTTTCCGAAAGGTGAGACTAAATGTAAGCTTTTCTAAGTTCCCAAAAGCATAATAGACTCCCTATAGTCCGGACTCGTGTGGTTCGAACGACGGATGGTTCGGACGACGGATGGTTCGGACGACGGTTGGTCCGGATGACGGATGGTGCGGACAACTTCTTGGAAATGAGTATCTGGATTTCTCATGGCAGAAATCGACAGGAATGAAAATTTTACCGGACTGGTAAAAATGTTTAGATACCAAGCTGATTATTTTACCTTTCGTAAATTAGTCTGTAACCTAGAATGTAAACCTAGTTTACTTGGTTAAAATATTAATAGAATATGGTTTATTTTAAAAACAAGTTAAAGTTTTTCCAAAAGGTGAGACTAAATGTAAGCTTTTCAAAGTTCTTACAATAGACTCCTTATGGACTATAAATGTTGTCTGGTGTCACGTTTGTTTATATGAACGTCATGAAAAATGACGATTCAGTGAATGGGTGGCAAAAAACTTTAATATTTGGGTAAGTACGTTTTAAAAAAGTCTTAAAAGTTGATTTTTACTCTCTCACTATACTATATAGTATAGAGAAAGTATAGTGATTGCAAAAAAATTGATGTTGAGATTTTTGTGGAACTATCCGTTTTGGGACCCCCTGAGTCCAAAAAAGTGGTTTTTACAAAATGTCTGTATGTATGTATGTATGTATGTCTGTCTGTATGTATACAAAGCTAGAGCGAAAACTATTTGATCGATTTCAAACAAATTTGCACCAGACATGTCAAGTAGGCCTGTATAGAAGCACGAAAAACGGTTTTGAAAATTTTTGAAAAACAACCCCCTTTTTGGCAAAAAAAACCCAAAAAATCAGTTATTATTTTTTAATAAAACAACGGCTCTAACGATTTTGATAAAATTTGGCTTATTTGTAGGCTTTAATGTACCCTACCATATGCAAAAAACCGCATCTTTCTAAAAATTCTCGTTTAACTGTAATAATAATAATAATAATAATGATTTTGGGGATTTTTTGGCCATAAACGGGGTTGTTTTTCAAAAAAAATTTTCGTGCATCTATACAGGCCTAATTGACGTGTTTGGTGCAAATTTGTTCGAAATCGATAGAATAGTTTTCTCTCTAGCTAATAATAATAATAATAACATGATTAGTTAATCTCATACTTAAATAAAAAATCAGCTCTCCTACCCCACCCTACAAGTCACAGTGAATCTGTTTAATAATTTAAATGTGTTCGTGAGAAAGTATGTGTCAGTTCCTGGTATCGTTTATTTATTGTAGATGCGATTTTATAGGTTACATATGTAAAAACCAGCCGGACGAGGGTCCGGTCCCGAGGTGTGCGGATTAGAGGGAGTCGACTGTACTTCGGTTTAACGGCACCTGCTGTTTTTGTTTTTAACATGGACAATATAGGGATTTCAAGGTCACCTTTAAAGTACATGATCCCAATACGCCCCCGGAAACATAGGCCAAAACAGTACTGTAGCTACATTGCATCTAAACTATAACACGGCGCAGAGTACGAAGGGAGATATAGAAGTCGGGTTATAATAAAATTTGTTTTTACCCATACAGTTTGTAAATAAATATCGAGTCAGTTTGATTTATCGACTTCTGAGTAATATAGAAAAATTCCCTCTGATTTGAAGGCTAAAGTCTAAAGTTCGCAGAAAGTAGATAGAATAACGATTGATATAAATAAAGACAGTTTAGAAATTTGCATATATTGGTGGAATTTAATGAAATACTATACAATAGTATACAAAGTAGAGTAATAAAACTCTTAAGAGTAAAAACAGTAATAAATTAGTGCTTTATTTATATTACAATTTAACATAAATATAAAATTTAAATACAGTGAAACAGCAAAAATCCACTAACAGTCTCCTGAGTTGATCTTGATAATTAGTATAATCAAACACCTGCAAACAATGGTTTGAACATAATATTATACACACTCATTCTCGCATCTACACATACACATATTTTTCCTCAACATATTTTTACGTCTGACCAAATACATATTTAAAACTGTGACCTAATAATAATATGGAATTCAATTCACATTACAATAGTTTGAGATATGGTAGGAAGACGAAAAAAGAACTAAGCCGTAAACACAGCTTGAAAAAATTAATGAGAAACACTACAACTTAACCTACCCTATTATTTATTACTTTAAAAATATACAACAATTAAATGTGCTTTACTAACCAAAACACATCCAATACATAAATCTGTAAATTAATAAAATATCTGCATTTTTTCTTTTAAATAAAATATTTCTACAACAACACCTTACAAAGTACTGCATTTTATACAATTGTATTGTGGTTTTATTATTATTATTATTACTATCATTTAAATCTATTGAAATGGAAGTTTATGAACCTAATGTAGTTAAATTCCGAAACAAAATAAGATGGAGTAAGTAGTCAAAACCTTAGATCAAAATATTACTTATATATTAGGCTACCAAGCTTGTCTTAAATATTTAAAAAGACGAAGCCAATCCCGCACTTTCAAATACAAATCAATGACATTCTGATGTAATATTAAAACACTTCTTTCAATCCACAGTCTTCTTAAACCCGCCAGCATCAGACACTTGGCTACAAAATGATAAACAAGAGTTTTTAAAGTACGAATCAGTCTGAAAAATTAAAACTTAACTTATTTTGTCAGGTTCGTTATCAATGTTAGAGATTGGATTGTATGTCTCCACATTGAGACTTTTTTCCGAATAGGAATGGATAATGTTTCATGCACAGCCGCACAACCTGGCAGTTAGGCGAGAGTGGGACTCCCAGCAGCCTGACTTAAGGGCAAAATAGAACGTTGAGCACAGAGGCGCCCCGCTAACCACCACATCTCCTATCCTTCGACGCCGCCTTGTTATCACCTGTGGACATCACTTCAAGGTGGTAGTGTGTCTTTTAACCTTCTTTAAATTTGACTGTTCTAGTAATCCCTTCATCTTTTTCACTCTCACAACCTGCCATGTCTTTGACCCTTACCTCAAGACCGAGCTAATAAACCTGATGTCTGCCAACCATACCATCTTACTCTCCAACATAGTTTCCGCTAGTGTTAAAGAGTCGTCAATTTCCTTCTATGTTTCTACCCTCAATTCCTCCCTATCTAGGCTCCATCTAGCACAGAGGAAGAAAGTCTGTCAATATATGCAGTTCGGTACATCCCTGAAGTGGTATTGATGTGCGTCGAAGCTCCATACCCAGTTAACAGCTATGCAATATAATAGTCCACATCACCAAGTGCCGAGGTATCCAAATCCTAAGGTCTGGAAACAACTTTCTGGTCCAATCGCCAGTGCGAAACACAGTGGTACTCTAATTGTGCGTCTCTCTCCTAACATCCTTCCTATCTATGTGTTATTTCTCCCCCTTGTTCTTTCTCTCTCTGCCGCTAATGGTTCTATAACAGCTGACAACCCTCAAAGCCATCCTTCTAAGGATTCTATTTAGCATATTTTGTTACTTTCTGAACTTAAACGCCTTTACGTACATTGAAGCTAAGGGGATAAAGTTGTCAGATTACTTCCACTATATTGAATACATTTCTCTAAGGACCCAAGAAAAAAGTTCAATTTGAACACATTTTCCAAAGTCAGTGTTAAGCCTATATTAACGCACTATTAGTGGCTTATTAAAGTTACACGGGAATCCTTACATTTTTCATTAAATCCGCTACTTTTATGAACTAATTAAATTTAAATTTAATGTTACTCTTATTCTCAGCTAACTTTTAAGAGAAGAATTTAACTCAACAACTTTATATCTTTAACTTTAATTGACCAAAACAAATGGGATATGCATCATTGATCATTTCGTTTCAACTATAATAATAATAATAATAATAATGTACTTTATTTGTAATTTAATAATAAGAAAATAAACATTATTTTGTAAAATAACATCTTGTACAAAGTAAAACAAAAATAGTTAATACATTTATTATATAAATTATATCTACTAGGATAAATACGATTAGTTTGAGTACAATTTTCCGCCAATCCTAGCTTAACCCTTTTATATGAGTTCATCGATACGTTTCGGAGTTCCTCCATTCTCGAGACCTACTTCTTTCTCGAAAAAGAGTACTGAATTAGGTCTCGAGAATGGATGAACTCCGAAACGTGTCGATGAACTCATATAAAAGGGTTAAGCTAGGATTGGCAGAAAATTGTACTCAAACTAATAGTTAATACACATAAGTAATAAACAAATCATAGATTACCCATTTACATTCTAAAAGAAATAAATCAAAGTAAGAAGAAGACATCGACACAATAGAATTTAAAACTATTATTGTTCAGAATGTGGTTTAAGATTGATCCTTCTAATAATACTAAACTTGTATGTTATATCAAAAACTGTTCCAACTCTTACTAAAACGTATTCTGATTATTTTTTATTTTACAATTTTAAAATATATTTAACTAGAAATACGAAAAATAAGTATGAAAACAATAAATCGCTGTTTGAGTTTTTGAAGTAATAGTCATTAATAAAATTATTAAAAGTAGTAATTAATAAAATAATAAAATTAATTCAAATAGCACAAAACGGATTGCTTAAATTAAAATGTTTAAAAACTAAATGTCTAACTGGTCAAACTTTACGCTGTGCCAACCAATTTTTCCCATTTAAATCATGTTCGAATTCGGTTCCGTTCAGAGTCATTTTTCCAAACCAAGCTTGCTAAAATGCTCAAGCACACAACAACTTACAAAACAAAATAAACATAGATATGGTTTTTGTAAATTACATGGTCAACCAAAAGTATTTTTTCATTATATATATTTATCACACGCGCACGCACGCGTATATAGGTAGTTTTTTACTCTGTATAACAATAAACACATACAAGCACTTACTTTCAAGTCCAAAGGAGTTTTATCGAAGGCATTTTCGTAAAAAGTGTCTCATGGAAGTGCAAATATCAAGATGGCTTAGATGGAAAAAATAAAATTTGGGAACAAACATAAAATAATAAAAAAACGTAATATAGTAGGCCTAGTTATAATAAAAGTAAAAACAATAATTCTCCACGGCAAATGCCAAGCATGCTGAAACTATGCTACTTCCATAAACAGCTTTAAATAAAATGGTTTTATTGTAAAATGTTTTATGTTTATTTAGTTGGGACACATCGCAAGGTGTTGCGGGGACTTAACTTTAGTCACGCAGCCCACAACTAATAGACAATGAACCACTGATCAAAACACTGTTTTTGGATGGGTAAAAAGGGTAAAGTTTATTTCCAATCTTTCGATTTTAAATCCGCTCAAACTTTCCAAGATTTGTACCTTATTGTTTCAAACGGCACCTCTTTTGTTTAGATTTCTTAAAAATGCAGAAAATTATAAACGGAAATACAATCAAAATATCGAAGAAAATATCTCAAGCCGCCTTGCTTGAGAAATTCCTATAAGCAGAAGAAATACATTTTCATATAAAATATTGTCTCAATATTCGTGTGGCGAATTAAAAGATTTCGAAGCGAGTTAAAACTGTTGCCTCGTATATAGAAGAGACTTCCTTAATGGAATTAAAACATTAACCTTTCATTTGAAAAGATAACACGTGGCAGTGTTTACTTCCAGTAGTTGAGTGGGAACATCTTGAGAATTATTTTAGGTTATGTTTGGGTCTATTTGTAGACTGGCTATATAAGGTGGCGTGCACAGCGCATCCAATAGTTCCATAAGATGTTATTATTTTAGCTATTATGCTTTTTTGTGCATTAAACCTAAAATATCAAAGAATTTACTCTCTAGATTGTGTCAAAACATTTAAAGATGGGTGATTAATGGATACATTGGGTTTGTTGGAGCAAGATAGAAGAATAAACTTTTCATAAACTATACTATATTATGTAAGGGATCGCCAAACTTTTCCGACAAACAATGTAGCGTGAAAGATTAACTAAATATTTTGAAGTAGAGCATATAAAACCAATCTTTAATTTTTAATTAGTTCTATATTACAATAAAAGCGGGATGTAAATATTTTAATAAGGTAATAAAAAGGGAAAACATAATTGAATATTAATAAACTAATTTTATACATTCGTTGACAATCTAGTTATTGCCAAGGACAAAGTAATTATTCAGTAATCTTGAAAAATAAGTAACTATTATGTTTAATTTAAATAAATAATTAAACAATATTTCAACACATATATTCATTTATAAAATAAAATTTTGCATTAATACCTAGCACTAAAAAGCCAATTCTTTGTGATGTAGATATGTTTGAAATTGGTAAAATGATAATTTCTTACAATAATTTTATTACTATTTATTTTAAATGTTTAAACTTTACGATGGTAATTAATTTCTACACAATAATACTAAAGAGATTAGCCATCTACGTGCTTTGCACGCCATCCTCCTTCCAACGTCCACACACTTATATTATTAATTCTTTTTAATAAAGACGTATGATTAATCATAATCTAAGCTAAGATAATAAATAATACTAAATTTATAAAGTTTATGATGTACGGGAGTTATAACTAAGATTAAAAGAACCAAACTTAGGTCAAAGTAGGATATTTTGTTTGGAAATCGACCTTAGAAGTAAATAAGTTGCGCCCTTTGAAAAGGGTAGGGTTAAGGGGCAACTTTATTTTTTTTAATGGCAACCCCTATCTTATGATATATCATTGGAAAGCCCTTTAATAACTATGAATTTCAGAGGTAAGAAAATAAAAATTGTTCGCTACGCTCAAAAATGTTATTTTTTAAGTTATTTTTATAACTTTATATTATTTAAAAGAAGGAAAGAGATATGCAAAATCTGATTTAGGGCAGTTATTCACCATCAGGGGGTGATCTTAGAAAACCTATTTACAAAATCCCAAAAACTTTTGCCCCGTCATACCCCCCCCCCCCCCCCCCCCCCACCTCAAATCTTTTTAATATAATAAAATGTAATTTGTAAATTTGAAATATGGCTTGTTATACATCAAATTGATTCCCTTTAAAAACCATGAATTTCTGTGGTAGAAAAATAAAAATTTTCTTAAATTATATCGAGCAAATTTTTATATATATATATTATCACGACTTACTTTACACTCTGTATATATATATGGCAATGGCAATATATATGAAGTGGAATAAATCATGGTTTTAGATAAATATGCTGATGGTTATGTATAATATTATGTAATTATAGCTTATTCTTTTCTCTATTAATTAGCTTCACATTGTAAATTAGATTCGAAGATTTGAAAGATATAATGAAGTGCCTACTGGATTGATAAAGAAATGCAAGCTAAGCAAGTAAATACATTAATCATGAAACAAATTTAATGTACCAAAGAATTATTAAATTCCTTCATCAATAAACCATCAGCAATTACACAAATAAGTACAGTAACTCCAAGGTTACATCAAAGAAAAGGAATTGAAAATATAAATATATAAATTCCTGTGGGAATAAATTGGGTGAAATTTGGTCTGAAAATAACTGAACTGGAACGGCAACTTACAAACAGCTTGACAAGGGAGGAGAGAAGTAAGGTTTCTGAACGTTTGAATTTATATCATGTATTTGTTGTTTTTTTATGACACTTTAATTTTTGTAATGACAACCCCTATCTTATGGCATATCATTGGAAAATCCTTTAAAAACTATGAATTTCAGAGGTAAGAAAATAAAAATAGTTCGCTACCCTCAAAAATGTTATTTTGCTAACTTAATATTATTTAAAAGAAGGAAAAAGATAAATCTGATCCAAGGCAGTTATTCACCACCAGGAGGAACCTTAGAAAACCTATTTACAAAATCCCAAAAAAGCCCCCTCATACCCCCCACCCCCCCAAATCAAATCTTTTTAATGTAATAAAATGTAATTTGTAAATTTGAAATATGGCTTGTTATGCATAATATTGATTCCCTTTAAAAACCATGAATTTGTGACAAAAAAAATAAAAATTGGCTTAAATTATATCGCGGTGTGTATCACGATTTATTATACACTCTGTGTATGTGTATATATTTATGTAATTATGTGTTCGCACTCTAGCGGCCGCATTTGAAGTCCGATTTGGTCCAAATTTGGTACGCTTGTTGCTTGTCCACGTCGCTCGGACGAGTTCGTTAGCCAAAAAAATCCAACAACCGGAAGTACGTATTTTGACCGAAAGTAACTATTTTTTGACATTTTTACTACGAGAATGAAGTTTTTTTAGAGTTTTTTTCTAAAAATATAAATTTAGGATCTTATTCTGCACATTTGGTTTTTTTACGCGACCTTATAGCTCGCTTGGTTCCCCCAAAATCGATCAAAACGTAAAATACCATAAAAGTACCCGGTTCAAAGCCACGTGGTGTATTTTACCTTGGAGGCATCTTCTCATCCAAGGCCGATTGGTGAGTTTTTCTGCTGCGAGCGAAGCGAAGCTCATAACCCGAGGCCACAAGATTGAGGTGCAAACTCGCAAAGCGATTTTTTCCACCGCGAGTGTTACGAAGGAGTGCGTGAGTCGAAGCTGGGGAGACTTAGGCGCAAACAAATTCTACTAATATATTTAGTACAAGCAGGCAGCTATTCAGCACCGTCATGAGTAGACCTATTTTCCAAATTTTTGGTTGAAACCCTAAAACATAGGCCTATAAACTGAATTTTGGAAATTTTCTCAACTCACGTCAGCGGTTTAGGTGCGTGGTCGAATTATTTAATTCCTTCTTCAATATCCCTTCAGCAATTACACAATAAGTAACTCATAGATTACATCAAAGAAAAGGAATTGAGAATATAAATAGACAAATTCCTGTGAGAATAAAATAATAAATTGGGGAAAATTGGTCTGAAAACAATTAAACTGGAACGGCAACTTACAAACAGCTTGCCTAGGGAGGAGAGAAGTAAGGATCCTTAACGTTTGAATCTATAACATGTATTTATTTTTGTTTTGAGGACACTTGATTTACATCCATTATGTGTTTTATTATTTTTATGTTTCTTTGTTTTATGAAAAATACAGATGTAATGTAACATTTATCATTGTCATAAATTATAGTGTAAAACAATGTTAAATTATTGAAAATTAAATTGTTTATGGTGAATGAAGGGTGGTGGATAGTAAAATGATATTTTTTCTAATTTCCATACGAATATATTTATGTAATAATATTATAGAATCCATTAAAGTTTGCATACTATTTTCACACTATTTATATGAATTGTAACCGTACCCCAACTTTTTGCTTAACGATAAATTTAACCTCCTCAGTACTTCTTAAATTACACTTCTTCCTGGCGGTATTAAGTAACAGAAAGTTAGGTTATGTTAACAGTAAACATTCTAGAATGACCGATTTGTTTATTGAACGGTACATATTTATAACTCGCAACTATTCGCCAAATGTTTTCCTCCTCCTGTCACTCAACTAGTCAGGTATGACGTCAGAGTTTCAGTTGTTATTTTAATAAATTATCTTCAGAAATGCAGAGTTTTGAGCGAGAACAAAACTGTAGCGTGACTGTTGAACTGAAAATATTCCGTGACGAAGTTGAAATAATGGGAGTTACGTAAACTCATGAATCCGTAGAAAGTGCAGGCTTAGACGTAACAACACTACGTATACACGGCATTAGATTCATTGGTCAGTATCGAGTTTTACACATATGACGTCACCCTGTGAAACTATCATGCATGGGCGTATAACAAGTCGAGGGTGTTCACTGATATAAAAATAAATAATTCGACTGACCCAGCTGAACCGCTGACGGGAGTTGAGTGAATTTCCAAAATGTTTTAGGGTATCGACCAACAGTTTGGGAAATTATTCTACTCACGAAGGGGCTGAATAGCTGCCTGTGTGTACGAAATATGTTAGTAAAATTTGTTTGTATCTGAGCCTCCAGCCCTGGCTCGCTTACTGCTTCGTTCCACTCGCAGCGGAAAAACCGGTTTTGCGGAGGCTTCCTTGAGGCCTCGGCTTATCGTCTGCTTAGCCTTGCTCGCAGCGTACAAAATTGGCCGTTGGCCCTTGGATCGGAAGATGCACCCTGGTAAAACTTCCTTATGGATTTTAAACGGGTACATTTATGGTATTTATCGATTTTGGGGGAACCAAGT
Organism: Philaenus spumarius; assembly: GCA_018207615.1. NCBI lineage: Eukaryota > Metazoa > Arthropoda > Insecta > Hemiptera > Aphrophoridae > Philaenus > Philaenus spumarius. Next base: position 348,556 of record JAGFPH010000176.1, on the reverse strand, counting down.
GAGCTATAAGGACGTGTAAAAAACCAAAATGTGCAGAATAATATCCTACATGTATTATGTTAGATAAAACTCTAAAAAAGGTTTCATTCTCGTACAAAAAATATAAAAAATAGATACTTCCGGCCAAAAAACGTGCTTCCTGTTATTGAATTGTTTTGCTAACAAACTCGTCCGAGCGACGTAGACAACCAACATGTGTACCAAATTTGAACCAAATCGGACTTAAAATGCTGCTCTAGAGTGCGAACACATACGTAGGCCTATATATAATTTTTAATGACAACCCAAAACGTGGGGGACCATGATCGATACTCATTTACCATTCCTGACCTTAGGTCTTACCACTGCAATAGCTCATCTTTCCTATAGAAATTCACTAATAAACAGACGCATGTGTCCCACCTTGGAAACAGACATTTTATTTAAGATAAAAAATATTAAGGACGAAGTTTAGAACCATTAGATTTTTTCTTCCTCTTACCCCAAAATACAAAAATAATCTGACCTCGCAGCTTAACCGCTGACGTGAGTTGAGTGAATTTACAAAATTAAGTTTAGGCCTACATGTTTTAGGGTTTCAACCAACTATTTTGGAAACAATTGATGTACTCATGAAGGCGCTGAATAGCTGCCTATGTGTATTAAATATAATAATGGATTTTGTTTCGAAGCCTCTAGCTTCTACTCACGCACTCCTTCGTTCCACTCACTTTGCGAGTTTGCCCTTCGGCCTTGCGGTCTCGGGTTATGAACTGCTTCGCTTTGCTCGCAGGGTATAAACTGGGCCATTAGGCCTCGGATCAAAAGATGCTCCCACGGTAATTTTAATCGGGTATTTTTATGGTATTTTACGTTTTGATTGATTTTGGGCCAACCAAGTGAGCTATAAGGTCGTATAAAGAAACAAAATGTTCGGAATAATATCCTACATTTATCGTTTTAGAAAAAAAAACTCTAAAAAAAGTTTCATTCTTGTAAGAAAAATCTCAAAAAAATACTTGATGGATTTTTTTGGCTAACGAACCCGTCCGCAGTGAATACTTCTTTATGCGCGTTTAATATAACAGCTGATTTCATCCATCATCTGTAAACCCAGTATATATTATAGTTTGAGGTTATGTTTACAACTTCAATCGTTATAATTTCTTGTGCTGTGCAGTTTATTTTATTAAATACTAGCTGACCCGTGCGAAGCATTCGCATTCTAACTTCCTTAAATCCCACTTAATGAAAGTACACTATACTATACGATACTAAATATACAATTAATTAAAAATAGCAATGTAGTGGCGTAACGGCTGCTCTCCAGCTGGGTATTGTTATCATCAGTGTTGCCAACGCCAGGAAAATATCCCTACAACTTACTTGATCTTACATCACTGTTACTTTCGGATTCTTTATTTCTTTTTTTTATAATTGTATTGTGTATATTTTTTCGGTGTAGCGGTTAAGGAAAGCTTTAAAATTATGCCTCATTCATGTAATTTGAGGAATTCATGTATTAAGGAAGTTATGGCATACCGATTAAAAAATTGACTTGAGAAATAATATATGTGATGGGTTCTAGAACTAATACATTATAATATTTGCTTTGAGGTTATAATCTGTATATAAGTATAGCCTTTTATCATCAAAATATTTGTTTATACAAATTTAAAGAAGAAATACCTATATGAAGCTAAAATGTTTTCACTTCTGACGGCAGTCCCACGACTGCCTGTTTTTTTTATTTTTTTTTATTTAAATATATATATAATAATATACATAAACACAAAATCTTAACAAATATTTCTACAGTTTTATAGTCCTTATAAGTGTACACATTTACCGAGTTAGTTAGGTAGGCCTACATAAAGTGTGATGTTTAAATAGTATTTTGTATAAATGATGTACTGTATTTCTGATGTGTATCTAATTAATCCGCGTGTGATTTTTCAAGGGGATTTACTAGTAATATATAGTACAGCCTCATCGAGCACTTTTCTTTAGCTGTCGTACCAGGCTTAGTTCAGGTAAATAAGTAAAACTTTATACAGCTGTCGTGCCCGGCTTCAGTCAGGTAAATAAGGAAAACGTATTACAGCTGTCGTACCCGACTTCGCTCATGTAAATAAGGAACAGATGGTTATTTTGACATACATAAGTTAAATAAAATAATTTATAGATGTCGTTCCAGACTTAGATCAGGTAAATAAGTGAAACTTTTTTATAGCTGTCGTACCAGTATTCGGTCAGATAAATAAGGAACACATTTTTTTAGCTATCGTACCAGGCTTACTTCAAGTAAATAAGTCAAACTTTGTATAGCTGTCGTGCCCGGCTTCAGTCAGGTAAGTAAGGAAAACTTATTACAGCTGTCGTGCTCGGCTTCGGTCATGTAAATAAGGAACAGATGTTTATATTTGTCATACCAATTTTGTATAGCTGTTATACCTTTCTTCGGTCAGGTAAATAAGGAAAACGTATTACAGCAGGCTGTCGTACCCAACTTTGGTCATGTAAGTAAGGAACAGATGTTTATATTTGTCATACCAAATTTTTTATTGATTTTGTACCCGTCTTTGGTCAGGTAAATAAGGGAAACTTGTTACAGCTGTCGTACCCGGCATCGTTCATGTAAATAAGTAAAAAAATTGCATAGGTGTCGTAAACGACTTAGTTGAGGTAAGTAAGTGAAACTTTTTTATAGCTGTCTCCGTCACTTCTCTGCAATTATTTAAGGCTCCATCGCATCTTCGCAAATATTTAAGGCTCTATCTTATCTCCACAATTATTTAAGACTCCGTCGCATCTCCACAATTATTTAAGATAATATTGCAACAATAATACATTGATTAAAAATAGGGGAAAGTGGGGTAAGACCGGGTAGCTAACACTTGGAGGCTTACTGAAGCTAAACTATTCATCTTATAAAATCCAACTTTAATATAAATACCCACAAACTATATGGCTGTAATAATATGTTCATTAAAATTGTTAATCTACAATAATACATTTATTTTAATAAATTTTGTGAAAAAAGGCAAATCACCCGGTCTTACCCCACCAGTGGGGTAAGACCGGGTGCCCATGTTAATATTATGAAAAAATCTAAAATAATATATTTGTTTATAAAAAACAAAGAAAATGATTTATTTACTTATTTATATACAACATTTAAGAACAAAAATCAGACATGACTAGCTCACATCTTTGGAGTTGGAGTATAAATCGTTGCAGTGCAGGTGGTATCAGATTTAGTTTCCAGATCTGATTTATCTTTCATATTTGGTTCCAGTCTTAGGCTTTTATTTACATTTTTTCTGAATCATTTTATTGTTTTTCTCATAATTTTTTTTAAATTCTTCTACAAAAAGTGTTCTCTTTCTTGAAAATGTATGCTCTTCTTCATTCATTTTTCCTTCTATTAAAACTTCTAGTTCATGTTTATATGGTGATGTTGCTAAAATGACTATTTTTCCTTTTATTTTATCGACTTTTTCAATCTTCTTCCTTTTGACATGAGGTGGTGGCATTACGTCTCTAGGAGAAACAGCAAAAGACAAAGATCCAATTATTACATTATTTAATGGCTTAACTCCCAAATTCTTTGAACAGCAGGTTTCTTTTGGTTCAGGAATATTTTCATCCTCTGTAGGTTTATCTATATTGAGAAGTTCGTGGTCCAGACCGGACTCCAGATTTCTAGCTTTTTCAAGTTTCAAGTTGCGAAGTAGAAAAAATTTCCCGTTAATTTGAAGCTAGGTTATCTTTTGATATTAGACTGTCTGTAGTTTTTGATGGCGCGTGTAGTTTTTTCATTTCTGTATTGTTAAAGGATAAATCCCTGTGTATTTAAAACAACTTACCACAGTCCGCATATTCCCTGCTCGGAGAAATGCTGCACCGAAGAGTTTAACAACCTGATGAATAGTGACACCACTCCCAGGATGCTCAACTAGCCGACATTAGGCCATTGAGAATTATTGTGGGGTAAGACCGGGTACTACCTGGTCTTGCCCCGTAGGCAGTACCCGGTCTTACTCCAAGTGTAGAGGTAATGCAAACAGAATATTATTTAAAAAATACAAAACCTTTTGAACAATGTTTTATACAGAATAATAACCGATTTAACATGTAACTATGGGGAATTTTTTAATTTTATCGTAACTCTTAAAGTGCTTGAACAAAACTAGTTAGAAAATCAGTAAACATTGGAGAGAAAGTATTAAAAAAACAAATTTACAAATGCTGACGCTGTCTGTTCGGTGCTACGAAGATGCCGTATTGGCCGCTCCTTTACCTTGTCTTGTAGAATGTAGTTCCATCACTGTCCGGTAGAAAACACAACAAGTTTGTTCAAAATTAAGGTACCCGGTCTCACCCCACCACCCGGTCTTACCCCACTCTCCCCTACTTCTTAATAACTCCAAAATAAAGTTAACTATATGAAGCTAAAATGTTATTACTTCTAAAGACAATCCCACGAAGACTGCCTGTTTTTTTTTTTTTTTTTACTTACATCTTGATATACAAGGTGTTTGGAATTTTCCCAAAACACTTTGTAAAATTGTTCCTTACGTCGAGTCAATCACAAAATCCCATAGAAACGTATATCTGCATTGATAAGTCCAGGTCTTCTCAATAGAGAAAGTATGTTAGAGAGCTTACTACTTGATATTTAAAGACTTAGCACTATCAATATGTATATATTATTATATATTTATTTTATAAGCTGGATATTATGTTTTTACTATATATTTGATTTTTACCTTCCTTTTACGATCCATGGAGACCTAAAGATAGCTTGACGACAGTGATTTCTACTTTACTGAGTCATTTTCAAATCAAATATAGTAATACTTATTATTGTGATCAAGAAATAGAACTCACTATACAATTTTTTTTGTGACAGGAAATTTCACCAGCCGAAATCTTAAATAGGTATTGTCTTTTTAACAAAAAATTGTTTTTTTATTTTTTAAAGTTGTGTGCAATTTTACTTGTAAGAATACAACTTGAACACAGAATCTCACAATTAATACGTTT
>JAGFPH010000176.1:313546-337780 GCA_018207615.1 Philaenus spumarius | reverse complement strand
AGGACATTGTCCTAAACTTGATAATGGCTGAATAGCCGAAACGGCCGTCGTTGGACGCTGAAATTTGACTATTGGACGGTAAGTTTTTAGTTGTACTTAAAAAACAATAGTCGGTATGGCGAAAATAAACAATAATAGGGAAAACATATTCATGATTAAATTTTTTCCGTGAAGAGATTTTTTTTAACTCAAGCGTACTTTGCTGTAAATTGATTAAAAAAATATGCCAACCGACGGAAGGTTGTAAAATGTATACCTTCTTCGAGTTTGCAGTAAAATTTATTTTAAATGTCCTTCGGAAATATCAAAGTGACTGTATGTTGTTTTAATATTCCATTAATTTAGATGTACAGTAATTCAATAGGTACTCTTTCACGATTCTTATTTTGTACTATACTAACTTTCAGACCAGTCGCAGGTTCCCTAACGGAGAAGCGAGGACAAAAAGCTTTCACACACATCAGCCGGGAAGTTCTCGATCTTTGTAACCTCATCCATGACGTGGGGAAACGTCAGAGGAAGAAACGTGACGACGAAGATGAAGAGGACAACCCCATCATTATTAGCTTCGGCGAACTGTTTAGAGTATGTATTCAAATAGTGGCTTGTTTTGTGTGGAAATTGAGCTGATACTCTGATTTTGGTGGTTAGATATATTTTGCTGCTAGAATAGTGCAAGTATAAAATATTTAAATCAAATTTAAGTTTAAACATAAAAAAAGTAGAGTTGTCTTGTAGTGTATGTTGGTTCCATTTCATTCTCGATCTACATATCAAGACAACCAATCACTGTACTGTTGGCAGAGATAAACAGTTATCTCTTTGTTGGGATCCAAATATCTTTCATTCTATTTTATTGAAGTAAAGTACAAGTTGCAAAACAATTGATGTTAGCAAATTCTAACTTCGATCATTTTCATAACAAACATTTTTGAAATTTATATAGCGAAATAAAAATGTATCATACAAGTAGCTGTAATTATTACTTTTTAAATAATACATTAATAAAAATAATACAAAATATTCACATAATATCTTATATATAAAATTCTCGTGTCACAATGTTCGTTCCCGTACTCCTCCGAAACGGCTTGACCGATTCACATGAAATTTTGTGAGTATATTGAGTAGGTCTGAGAATCGGCTAACATCTATTTTTCATACCCCTTAGTGATAAGGGCTACGCCCCAGTGGCCCTCAAAGTTTCAATGTTAATCTTATGGAAGGTCAATCTTAAATAAGAAGAAGAAAGATTTCTTTTGATTTTATCATGGGCACAAAAAACAGCTGTTCGTATGAAAAGCTTAAAACAGCTGATTTTGATCAACAACTGATTTGGATCAAAAACTGAATATAATTTTAGGTTAGGCCTACAATGAACATTTTTTTTTTTTACAATGAACTAAAACACTTGGGCTAATTATTAGTATCAGGTTGATTTGTCTATCCGTGCAAAGCCGGGTCAACAGATTGGAATGAAATTTGGTATGTAGCTTCCTCTAGGGCCATAGGTGCTCACTAAGAAAGGGTTTTAAAAAATTCGAAATCTTGGGGGGTTTGGGGGTCAAAGTTACTAAATCACGATCATTTGTCGCATTTATTTCACCAAAATAATTATGCAATAGCGAAGCATTGCCGGGTCAGCTAGTATATTATATTATTAACTGGAAGTTAAATTAACGAAAACTATTTACCAACTGTACAATTTCGTGGCGTAAATCTTTCAGTCTAAAACTTATGAACTCAAGACTTAGTTTAAGAGAAAAATACAGAAGTTTATTCCAATGAATAAAAAGTGTGACTATAGCTCAGCTGATCGAAGATTTTCAATATTGGTACCGTAACCAAATTTTCTAAAGTGGCGTGTAGGTTCTTTCTCAGAGGCATATATGAATAAAACAATTTATACCTTTAATGTTTAGGTTGGATTTTTTTAATTATTCATGCTAAGCCATGCTGGTTATTTTTACCTTTGTGATAAGAAAAAATTGTATTGCTAGATTTTGATATTCATGTTATTTATTATTTGTTGAGTGCACATAAGCTGTAAAAATATGTGAGGAGGTAGGAATGCAGTGGAATGCGAAGCACGCAGTGGTCGTTTCTAGTACGTAGATAGATATCCCTATCCACGTGTTATATACAAACTGTTGTAACGTAATTCTCTGTCCACTCAACTCGATTTTTCGCGGGAACAGATAGTGCAACCTCCTCCTACTACATGTTACACAATTTATTTGGCTTTGTGCTACACAATTGCCAACGGTATATCGGTCAGCGTTGAGGAATGTCGGGAAACCGAATTTTGGGCCACTGCCAAATATTAGCCAAGGCCTCCCTCTTGTTTATTTTTAGTAAACAAGCTAAGATGTTGAATCGTGAAATATTGTGGAATTTGGAAACAAGGTTTTAGATATTTTCAGCGACGTCTTAGTTGTTCTATTTGTTGCACTAATTGTCGGTAGTTATTCACGTAGACTTGACACAATGGCCTAATATCAGAACGATTATAAGGACTTAATAGCGAGTTTTACGAGAAAGCATACTTTTGATTTAATAACAGTGATTTCGCAATATACTAGTAATATCAGACTCTTCATATGAATACAACAAAATAAAACCAATTTAGTACCGTTCAAATTGTTTCATACCCACATGTCTTAGTTATATAGTTTTATCACATATAAATAACGTTTGATAAAATAACTCATCAACACATAATTTGAGATGGTAAGTGAAATTACATTAAGTCTTATTTACTGCCTATGTGTTATATATCAATCTAAATACTAGACTTCAAGTTTCAAGAGAAATAAATTAAATTCAATAGTTATTTGGGTATCTAGGGTGCAAAGTTGAGTTTGTCTCACGAGATAAACATATGACAAAGTTTGAATTTGTCATAAGTTTATCGGGTGTGATAAATTAAACTTTGCACCCGTGATACACACAACGTTTTTCCTACAGCTACATTTTAAATTAATGTTTATTTTTTAAAAGATCTGTTTTACAGAGGTTAGATCCATAACAATCAAAATTTTCAAAACGTAGACTACATCAGCTGTTTACTTTGCAAACAGTGCGCAAAGTAAACAGCTGGAGTGCGTAAAGTATTGCACTCCAAAGAGTATAAAGAGGTATAATTAAACAAAAGCGGTAAACAAAGAGGTATAATTACTTGATGCTGAACACATGTAGTTTAGTTTGCGCACTGCTGTGAGTGTGCAAAAACGCACTTTATTTAACAGCTGAAGGAAAAAGTAATTTAAAAGAAAATTTTGTCATGCAAGTAAATGGTAAACATAGGACTATTTGTACATTTAAATCATATAGATCAGCTGATTGAAGTTTATCAATGTTGGTACACTAATCAGCTGTTTACTCTTAACTCCTCTAAACTTTCATGGCCGATTTATCATTATTTCTAAATATATTATCTTTGGCTTAAAATTTCTTCAGCTTATAATGATTATCTTTACATTAGATCAATTTTAACTCAATATTTGGAAGTTTTTGAGATCCACACTGGACAAAACCTTTACAAAACATTAACAGGAATAATTCAAAAAAATTGTGTAAGCTGTAATTGAATTATAAAATAAAACAATAATTGTGTTTAGAAGTAAAATGTAGATAATTTAATTTCTGCTACAATAATTTAAAACGCGGTCAATATAATTATCCCAGATTGTTTTATTCCTGACTTCAAATTACTGTAGATTGAAGCTTGAGCAGGTTTTGTGTTCTAAACATTATGAGTATCATTTAGACTCATTCATCAGACCAGACCATAAAAGTCTTAATTATCCACCAGTGACTGATTTTTAGTCAAATAATTTCAGTAATTTCTGAGGTCACTCGGACAACGGCCCAAACAAATTGACTAGACACACTTACATAGTTTATGTCTTTATAATATTACTTTAGATTTGTAACAAAAAAACTTCTTAAAAACACTGCCTGTACGAAAGTAGTTTCATTCAAATAAATAGTCATATTTTGAAGACATACATACACATTTCAATGAAAAGGATTCGATCAAGCTTTATTTATTTCACCAATGGTTAATAAACGTGACACATAGACTACACAAACTTAACGTAAGCTATACACAACTGTTGTGGCGTAACTTGCCTCCATTAAAACATAAATACATTCCAACAAGTGTAAACAAATAATAAATTAAATCTTTTGAAATAGTTTTCTATTGCGTACGTTTTTGTACATGTTTTACTAACTAAGCTATTTATAAATAAAGATGAATCAATAGATCTTGTTTTACTCGGTTTCTTTCGTCACTCCTCGAAAGCATTCCTCGGTTAATCAGAGAAGAAATGGAAGTAGTTTGCTCTCGTCGCGTTTATATACGCGATTTATCGTTTTATTACATTTAACGGTTCTAGTCTAGATTGTATTTTTTAAAGAAAATTGAAGTCATTTTTGACATCCTGTCGTATTTTGAAAAATGTAGATAGTTATTTTAAAATCAAGTATCATGATATTATATTAATTCATTCAGTCCATGCGCTCAAACGAGTAAAAATGCCTGTAAATGTTGCTCAATTATTTTATCGGGCAAAATATGATCGGTGTTTGATAATTAGAGAATAAATTTATACTTATTCCCTTTGTCGAGGGACCAATTAGTTTTGAAGTATAAAACTAATAAAATATTTATACAAAATTGTGTACATATAATTAAACCAATCTATAGTAAGTGATCCATATTATAATGCTGTTACAATACCTTGAAACAAGTTCGTCCTGTGACCACTAAAAATGGCGTCTCTTTCGGATGTCAACGTAAAATGAATCCACTAGGAAACGTGGTGGAGTCTATGCACTTTCGGCGAGCTAGCTAGCTTATAAAACACAGTTCACTTATATATAAATCACTATTTATTGGTTCATATGTACACAAGAAAAGGGCTAACATAAAATAATAACTTAAAGAAAATAAAATCACTTCTTTGTGATAGACACAACGCGCACTTCGCGAAACAATAGAGTTTATGAATTATCAGTTTGTGAGCTATACACAAATTAATTATTGAGAGGTTTGTTTTAGTTAAATTGAGCGAGAGCGAGAGACAGAGAGAGAGAGAGAGAGAGAGATCTTAGTTTCGCGCACTGGTATCCGAGTTTTAACATATAATTTCCATTCTACTTGGATCGGCAAACAGCACCGCGTGGCTTCTTAGCATTTCCGCACAAGAGTAGATAGTTATAATGGTGACCAATCAAATAGTAAAATCATAGGTCACGTGGCCGGCAAATCAAGATAAGCGAAATTCCATTTTTACGGTTGACTGAATCTCTAAGAATCTATGTATTGACTTCACAAGCATGGTAAGAGCATTTGTGTGGTGGGGAGCGCGGTAGTTTGCATAGGCGTTTTCTGTACTTAACAATCGGCTATTTTCGATTTATCTATTTTGTGTTCATTTAATCCAATATTTAATGATCGTTTTGTCTTGATAATATACTGCTTATTACCAATGAATACAGAACTTATAAGCTGCGCTACGCCCATGTTTAAGATTCAGCCTAGTTTTAAGCAAGCTTAGCGTGGTAACCTCTAGGTAGTGAGAGCGCTACTGTCGTCGGTGTGGAGCCAGAATGGCCGGCTCGTTTTCAACCCTGGCGCAAAGGGTTGATGAGTCACTGACGGGTGGAAATTGTCAGGCAACGCAGCCTAACGGCTGCCGCTCTAAGCTCAATTTGGTGGCAACCAACCGAGCTGATTATTCTTCGTATGTGTTGCGCTTCTTATAGGTTCTGTATTGATTGTTATTACATTATCACATTTTATAGTCTAAATAAAGTTTTTAGTATCCTGAGTACCATTTATGGGTTTGGTTTTGACGAAATTTTGCCAGTGTTTTGATTACCAAAGGAAGTACGAATTTTTTATTTTCTAGCTACGCTCTTGACATTTCCGATAAAACCGGAGCAAATGAGATTGTTTGAACGCCATCGGTTCATCATTATCTTTATATTCTTTCTTTTAATTAAACATAGCTTTTGTTCATTTGGAAATTATGAACTGAGGGTATCGAGTGATAGCTAAGTCACTTCTTAAACGATTTATTTCTCTGTTTAAGCTTTCTTTATCAGAGCAAATATTAACTAACCAGTTACTCTTTGCTTATTACATTCATTTTGTTTTGTCCAAATACACGTTCTAGTAGACTTAGTGCATAATCTAACCTGGCAGAGGGTAGGTCATACAAAGGTTATTTATGCGGGGATCAAGTATAACGCCTACAACAGCGAAATCCCGTCCGGTCAGTGGCCCAAGCCTGGCAAGAGTTCAAAACAATAATTTGTCCTTAATGTAACCTCTAGTTTGTAGAAATAAAATATATTTTTATAAGCTTTAACATTTGTCTACAACTTGTACTCGTTTTGATGCAAGCTGGTTAGTTTGGTTTCACTAACAAAAGTTTTGATTTACAAAGAAGGAAAATATTAGTTTTAAACACGGGCACATAATTTTGTCTGAAAAGTTTGGAATTTTAGATTTAGTCAGTCGAGGTAAATAACTTGAAAGTGCGAAATTTGTATTTGTGTTGTTTTGGTAGTTTGTTATTATTATTTGATGAGATTATGAATGAACCCTGAGGAAACACTAGTTTAAATTTAAATAGATTATTTTAGGACGTGGTAAGATTCAATATTCATTACAGAATATTAACAAACAATTTGTAATTTGTAGGTTAAAACCATGTAAATTACACCTTTGAAAAACAAAATAATTTGATTATTAAATAGTAATAGTTGTGAACGGGTGTTTCGCTTCGTTAACAACTTTGAACATTAAAAACTTAACTACTGTGGTTTTATATGAGTCTTTTACTGTTTCGTAGGCCTATAGTTATCTATATGAAAATAATAACACACACATATAAATGGATATAGTCTACGTATAGTCGAGTATAGGCTGTATACCACGTGTTTGTAAATAATTAAATTATTCAGTACAATCTTTCATTATAAAATGAAATATGTTATTAGCGAATTTCCATAGGAAAAATAAGCTATTGCAGTGGCCCTTATGGTAAGACCCAAGGTCGGGAGAAGCAAATGAGCATCGATCATGGTCCCCAAAACACGTTTTGAGGTGTCATTAAAAATCATATATATGTATATAAATATAAGAAAAATGTAAGCGGCCGCATTTTAAGTCCGATTTGGTTCAAATTTGGTACACATGTTGGTTGTCTACGTCGCTCGGACGAGTTCGTTAACCAAAAAAATTCAACAATTGGAAGCACGTTTTTTGACCGGAATTAACGATTTGAGTTTTTTTCCTTGTGTGTGTTGAAGATACTCCCAATATACCGAATGGCGTGCGAAGCACGCAATGTTTTGGGTGTTGAAGATACTCCCAATATACCGAATGGCGTGCAAAGCACGCAATGCACTGTGTATTGAAGATACTCTCAATACGGGTGTTGGCATGCGAAGCGCGCAATGCCTTGTGTATTGAAAATACTCCCAATATGCGGAATGGCGTGCGAACCATTTTGCAGCTATTCAGCACCGTCGTGAATAGACCTATTTCTCAAATTGTTGGTTGAAACCTTAAAACATAGGCCTATAAACTTAATTTTGGAAATTTGCTCAACTCACGTCAGCGGTTCAGCTGCGTGGTCTTATTAAGATTAAATAAGAAGTTACTTTGTCGAGTTAACCCAGCGGGCAGTGGATCAATCAGTCACGTAAACTCACAAATTGAACTACTGTTACAATCAAACCTTCGATGATCATACATAATACCATACAGATTCTCTCTTATGCTTGAAACTTAATTTGCTTCCCTGCTCCCAGTTATATAATCGATAGGCCTGAGGCACTTTTTGTTAGGATTAAGTGCATATTTAAAATTTCTGAGGTAAAATCAAGCCTTGGTAAACCAAACTCTTCTGTCTCTGTCTGTCAGGTACATTCGTTTCTCCATCTCACTCCGTCTTTACGTCACTCATTTCGCTCGTTGTTATCTTTCCCTCAGTTTGTAACTTATTTTTTTCTTTTACAATATTCATCTCACTCTTTTACTTTCTCACTATACTATAGTATAGAGAAAGTATAGTGATCGCAAAAAAAAATCGATGTTGAGATTTTTTTGGAAATATCCGTTTTGGGACCCCTGAGTCCAAAAAAGTGTTTTCTACAAAATGTCTGTCTGTATGTATACAAAGCAAGAGAGAAAACTATTCGATCGATTTCGAACAAATTTACACCAAGCATGTCAATTAGGCCTGTATGGACGATAAAAGGCTTTGAACATTTTTGAAAAACAACCCTTTTTTGGCCAAACCCCCCCAAAAAATCAGTTATTTTTTTAAAATAAAAAAACGGTTTTAACGATTTTGATAAAATTTGGTCTTTCAAATTTGTAGCCCTTAATGTACCCTACCATATGCAAAAACTGCATCTTTCTAAAAATTCTCGTTTAGCTAATAATAATAACTGATTTTTGGGGTTTTTGACCAAAAAGGGGGTTTATTCCAAAAATTTTCAAAACCTTTTTTCGTGCATCTATACAGGTTTAATTGACATGTTTGGTGCACATTTGTTCGAAAACGATCGAATAGTTTTCTCTCTAGCTAATAATAATAATAATATTTATTAGTTAATCTCCTACTTTAATGTATCCGCTCTCCTACATTAATACAATTATGAAGTCACAGTGTATCTGTTTAATAATTTAAATATGTTTATGAGAAAGTATGTGCCAGTTTCTGGTACCGTTTATTTTTTAATCTAAAATTAACAGCTGATTTAATGTCAGTAAAATCGCATTACTTGCTTATAATAATTAGACAGCTGATCAGCTGATCAAGAGTTTAACTTATTTTCCTGTACAGTAAAACAAATAAATGTAACATTTATGCAGTAACTATTAAGTCCCCGTGAAAACTCACAAGCAGATTAATTAAATACACATCAGAAATACATAATTTAAACAAATTTTATTTAAAAACAACAGACTTTATCTCGGCCTACCTAACTATGTTCACGGGGATTTTTAACTCTTTTAATGTGTACAATTATAAGGATTATAAAACTGTAGTAAGCAGTTAATAAACAGTTAATAACATAACTGTAATGAACTAATAAGTCAAAGAATGTAACCGTACCATAAGAGTTTTACTATTTTTTTTGCTCACGTAATGGTAACACATTTTTATGGGGCTGATTGCCTATTTATTCATAAAATGTTAGTAGTAATTACATTTTTATTTGATAGAATTTAACAGTATTACTTGTTTGTATATTTGACTTTTTTTAAAAGTAGTGACTAAAAATTATCCTCAACAAAACAAAATTGATAAATTCTATTGCCTGCTAAACTTAATCATTTTATTAGTTTAAGCTAATGCTTGACAAATTTACAGCATATACTACATCCTGTACATCGTTAAAGTTAAAAAGTATATAAGCTTGTCTCTACTTTTTAGTCTCAGGGACTATATTTTCTACAGGTCGTATCTACTATGTACTTTAATATTTAAAAAATACCCTTTAATAATAAGTAAGAAGACAATGTTCATTTCATTAACACTAATTTGAATATAGGCATACATAATTACATGTCATGTAATAGATGTTCAAACAGATGTTAGAAGACAATTAACAGTAAATAAACTGCTTCATTGATTTCGACGTTGTGTTGAGCCAAGAACTAGAACAAAGGAAATGGCAAAGCGTTTCAAAAAAGGATGGCTTTGAATAGGATCCATTCAAGTTTACTTTTCTACATTAAATTAACTAAAAGATTACATAAGATGTTTTTGTTAGTCGTATAGTCAACAAGCACGTGTGCTAGGATTGTTTTGTTCTTCAGATGTATTTCTGACGAAATCCATTTGGCAGTACATTGGTGTTTCTTGTTTGGCGACGACGGCAGATCATCATTTACCGCCTTAGACGTCAGCGAATAGGCAAACGTTGTTTTAGTAAAATTCAGAAACGTTAAATCCTTTGATCGTTGATAATAATTTTCTTCTGGTTGTTTTTATTTGTATGAATAAATTCCAGTGAACACATTCTTAATTCGCCATTGTAGCCTCATCTCGTTGTAACTCTTCTAATACAATTTATAAGTCATTTGACTTTACGGCTTCATTTTTCGCAAGTGCTTCCTATATTTACTTTTGCATTCCACTGCGTTCGATATATTTGTTCAACATGACTGCCAACCAGCTGTCCTTTACTTTGGCAATAGTTAATAAAATCCATTACCTTTGACAAATACATACAACAAGGAAGTTTAGCCAAGTTTGTATTTATCGATTTATGATTATCTCCTGCCAGGAAAAACAACATGGCGGCGAGTATTTCCGTCAGGCTGTTTTATTAACTTTGAGTTATCAGTCTAAAGGACATAACAAATATTTCTTATTCTTTAAATTGGGCGCTTGCCATGATAGATAAACGTCACAAGCTTTAATCTTCCTTGATATTTCATAGCAAGTAAATATAAAATACAAAAATTTGTTGTTTTTTTAGTTACGAAAACTTGGAAGAATGTCTTCAAATATACAGGAATGTATTTTCTACGTACTAAACATTACTATATTTGAACAATTATTACTTAGAACTACTTGAAGGAGTTCATTGAAGAAGTTCATATACAGAAGAAAGCTAAAAATCTAATAAGAATTATAGTATCCAGTAGGCCTACTTAGTACATTTTAATGTTAATGAAATACAACAAACAATACATAGTAAAATTGTAAAACTTTAGAGTTTTGATGGTTACTTAAACATGCTTAGAAAAATATTTAAAAGCAAACAATATTATATACTTACCGCCAGGGCCGGATCTACAAATAGTGGGAGTCCTTACTTTCATGTAAAAGTTAAAAGTAAACAGGCAAACTACAAAAATCAAAGTAATCGTTAAAAAACACAAACAAATAACAAAATCTAAGGCTAAATATACACAGAACTGTTCCAGGCCTTGAATGGAATACACAAAATCTAGTCTTGAACTTGTTATTAAGTTAATAGAAATCACCTTTTCTTAATTTCATATAATCTAACGAGTTCTTTCTTTTTCAACCCCCGACGCAAACAGAGGGGCGTTATAAGTTTAACGCGTGTATCTGTCTGTCGTGCTTGGATGAACCAATTTTGATTTTTTTTAAAGGTGACTTGATCGAGAGTGTTCTTAGCTATGATTCAAGAAAATCCGTTCAGCCGTTTGAATATCATCAGCTCTTTTCTAGTTGATGACTGGATGCGCGGGGGGGTGTTTAATTTTTAATTTAATGCAATAAAATTCGGTTCTGGCATCCTGAGAACATCGGCGCAATTACATTTTATGATAAGTCCTGTCTAATGAACTAATAAAAAATACGTCTTGTTTAATAGACGCTTAATAGAGGCTTGCAAAAGTTATAACAGATTTGGGAAATAGTAGTTATGTCAATTTACAACAACAAAAAACTGCGCTTGTATGAATTTTACTAAGCAATACATCCATCAGATTCACATTTGTGGGAATTTTGGAATTAGGGAATTTGATAAGAAATAAAAAAAATATTAAGTAAGACTATAACAAGAACTACCATGAATTTTTCCAACTAAGGTAAAAATTAGTAGGCCTACAATAAATAAAAGGCATACACAACTAACGAAATAAACTTCTGCTAGAAATGTGTGATTTATGGACTTTATGGTTATAAACTCCGCAAAGGCGAATTTGACATGAGCTGGGAATTCTACCTAATCGTTCAACATTCAACAAGAATTTTTACAAAACATCCTCCTAATTACTAAAATCTCCTAGCATTTACATTAAGAATATTAAAATGAACATCTAGTTCATACTCTTATTACAAATATTGAAATAGGTGTATATTACCTGTTACACTGTCTATCCAATCCTTGATTATTTGTTGTGACTACTGCAGTTTCGGGATTATCTTATCTTCCGGTCACTTATATTACATACAAAAATACACATTTAAAATCACTTTCCTCTCACTAGTGAGGTCGTCGAAAACACAATAACTAGTTATACTCAAAAACACAGTACACGAAACAAAAATTACGTTAACTAGCGCCTAGACAACATGTTCGTAGTTCATGTCGTAATTTGTATTTCGTGTACTGTGTTTTTGAGTATAACTAATTATTGTGTTTTCGACGACCTCACTAATGAGAGAAAAGTGATTTTAAATGCGTATTTTTGCATGAAATGTAAGTGACCGGAAGATGGGATAGTTCCGAAACTGTAGTAGTCACAACAAATAATCAAGGATTGGATAGACAGTGTAACAGATAATATATACCTATTTCAATATTTGTTATCATTCCAATCCGGGAGTTTACATAATGAAAAAAAACTTTTATTACTTCTTCTTTTGTTCCAGATTTATACAAAAATCTCAGACAAAGTTGTAGGACTCCTCATAGCTGCCAAGAAAAGAGGATTTGTGTACTTCGAAGGAGAAATTTTATTCCAGGTTTGTAGTCTCGAAATTAATTTAAAATTAAAATGTTCTTAAAAATTCAACTTTTCCGTGTATGAGATTAATGTACAGCAGTCTATTTCCACTACCTGGACTCAAATCAAATTAGTTCCTTTAACTCTTAATTTGGCAAGAAGAAAGAAGTATGAATCGTTAAAACAGAGAAGTGGATCATGTTTATATACAGTGCCAAGTGAGTTCATCTTTTCTTTGAAACGGGTAATGGATTGCTTCGTTAAGGATGTAACAAACTGATCAGTAACTTTTCTCAGAAGCAAACTTTTTGTTCTCCCACTTCTTATTTGCGGCTCTTATAGGTTAGACGCCTAAATTTAAAGTTAATTTGATCTGATGAAATCAATTAGTTAGGTTATGTTAGACTTTATAAGATTGTAGTAAAGACGAAGATTTGTCGGAAACTGTTATTTATTTTTTGTTTATAGAAATTAAATTTCGTCAGCAAACTGAAATGATATAGTGTGAAGACAAGAAATAAGAAACTTTTAAAATCTTTATAGATAATTAGATTGAACAATTATTTGTAGGAAGGGGAGTAGAGGTACGCTTTTATTCAAACTGTGGTTGAAATTAACTCAAATATTCAGATAAGTCCTTAGTATGAAAGAAAACTTTGTTTATCATTTTTTATATAAATATAATAAGAGTTCAGCGCATTATCACGTTCACCGTATGTCAATGCATTTCTAGTGTAATTAAAGAAGAGTGCTATGACGAACTCATTTTAAAACCACTGTTTGCTTTACTTCCAACATCTTACTACACATGTTTGTTATGTTCTTTAAGTAATACGTTTAGTGCGATTAGAAAAGATTTATATTAATCTCTTCAAAAGTCAATTCCGTTGATAAATTTCGTTGATAATAAATATACACATACCTTATCGGCTTATTAATGTTAGAATCAAAGACAGGGTGCAAATTAAACACCCCGTGCATTTTCCAGGAAGATAAACATTGTGATCCTAGAGTTAGATAATAGGTTGTAACTGTATACTTGTGATCGTTAAAGGAGAGTTGACATGGCACAACTACTGTGCGTCCGGACTTTCGTTGGCAGTACGGGAAAGGCTATGCTAATGCATTTCATATGAAGTTTCCGTACTACTACCCGCTGTGTAGATAATGACGTAATTTTGTAAATGGTATTAAATTAAAGCTAATAAAACTGTCTTTCCTTATACCAAGAAATGTATATAACATTTGTTATATAGTTTGTTTTGTATAGGATTTTATAATTTAAACGCAACTGAAAAGGACATAATGTAGTAAGAGAGGATTTTTTTAAATTTTCGGTCAGGCAACTTCTCAAGCGGGAAAGTTGTACAGAAATAAGTTGTTTTATATTTTGTATAGGATTTTATAATTTAAACGCAACTGAAAAGGACATAATAAATGTAGTATGCGTGGATTTAAAAAAATGTTCGGTTAGGCAACTTTTTCAAGCGGGAAAATTGTACAAAAATAGATAAATTTAATTTTTGTAATTTTACTTTTTCACTTGGGCTGCTTAGTTTAGGCAGTAGGAGCCGCAGAAGTCAAGAGTTATCATTGTGTACTTGTAAGTGGTGCGGTGCCGTCGCAGCAGTGGCGGATTTACATACTCGGGGGCCCGTCACACCTCGTTTTTAGGGGCCTCTTGTTTGCCATTAAATGTTAACATTTTTAATTTACCATTTACCCATATGAATGAATTTCAATAATTATAAACACTTGCAGGTTGTAAATAAGTTTAATAACTATCACTGTAGCTCTACATTTATTATTTACATTGAAAAATCTTTTTTATTACTTAAATTAAAGTTAAGCCTTTATGTACATAGGCTAAATAAATTTTTTTCTGGCTTTCTGAGCAGCAAACGTGTCTATAAGTTTATCATAGTTGATATTTTTCAAAGATTCACTTTCTATATACAGTATTGCCAAGTCATTCAGGTGGTCTTCCGAAAGCTTTGTGCGGAGATAGTTTTTTATCCTCTTTAAAGCACTAAAGGATCTTTTACCCGAAGCATTTGATATTGGTATTGTAAGAAAGATCTTCAGGATCGTTTCTAGATTCGGAAAGGTTTCTTTGAGCCCGTCGTTTGTTGCTATAAGTTTATACCATTTTCCTGGACAACCTTTAGTCTTACTCGCGTTCATTTCTTCATCAACCTTATCCCTTCGTATTTTTAGTAGTCTTGGTTTCTTGAAATATATTCAGGAACTCATGGAAGTGTTTCAACTCATCAAACAACAGTGACCCGTCAGTGTCATTTGAATAAACTTCAGGTATATTCTTCAGCTGACTTCTTGAAAATTGATCATCTTGAACTGGGTCTGGAATAAGAAACAAGTTTTGGAAAATGTTAAAAATATGCTGAAGTTTTCCTTGCCTGTTTTTTATTTCAGAAACAAGTCTGTCACAAATTTCATTGAACATTTCTACTCTCACTTTATCCCTTCCTTGTAATATTACTTCGTTATCCGTGGAGGATTGAGTCTCATCATCAAACTTCTTTCTTCTTTTCATTCGTGTGTTTTCATCTTCATTGCATAGTTTTTTCACTGATGTCAATAAACTTTGGGCATCACTGTCTATTGCTGAGAAATCTTCACGTACATCCAAAACGTACTTCTCCAACGACTCTAGCTTCTGTACTGCCATCTTCATGTTACCATCTTCTTTTTGTAAACACTTACTGGTTGTATTTAATCTTTCAAGCAATCGGCTCCAAAACACTGTCATAGCGGCAATTTTGTAGGAGCCTAACTTTTTAGCAAGCCCTATTGCTTCTGCTTTCACTATAGGTTTTTCATTCTCACTTGCATGAATTTCCAAAAGAGCATTTTGAATGTCTGCATAGCCTTTTTTTAGTGCAAAGACAGCATCCGCTCTCGCTGACCATCTGGTGTCACTCAATCTTTTTACAGCTAGTGGTCTTGGCTTAACCGTCTACACGAGTACATTCCATCTATATATTGAAGCACTAAAAAAAGTGTACACATTTTGAACCAAGTCAAAATAAAATAAAGACCCACTGCAGCTTTCGGCAGCATTATTGCCAACGAAGTTCAAAAAGTAAAAATTTTCTTTGTTTTATTCTACGCATTCCCATATAAATAAAAATATTTTAGCTCGTTTATAACATCTTTTATGACAGTCGGAATGTAAAAGATCTGTGTTTTTAGAGTTTCAAAAACCATATTTTGAATTAGAAAATTTTCACAATGTAAACTAAACGTCAGAACTTCATCAAACTTTAATACAACATAGACATATACATTCTGAATTAATTTGTATGTTTTCAGAATTTTAACTATACCCAAAAAAATTTTGTTGTTAATTATGTAAATTAACCTTTTTTTAACTGCAAACGTTAAAAACATTTTAAAGATTGTTTTAAAGGTAATTGTATCAGTTATTGGAATATGTATAGTGCTAAAACGTATTGTTATGCATATTATTTATATCAATTAACCTTTAATCTGGATGATTTAGAGCCTGCAAGTGGTGTAGCCGCGACCGAGTGTGCAGGAACTCAGTAAATTTTTGCCACGATAGGCACCGGCTGAGCGCCATGTGACTCACGCAGTGAATGTGCCGTATTCGGCCGCTCGCTACATCGTCCGGATTAAATGATTAAAGATATAAATAATATGCATAAAAATATGGTTTAGCAATATACATATTCCAATAACTGAGACAATTACCTTCAAAACAAGCTTTTAGAATTTTTTTAGCGTTTGCCGTTTTTTTAGAAAAAGTAAATTTACACAATTAACAACAAAACCTTTTTGGGTAAAATAAAAATTCTGAAAACATACAAAATTAATTCAGAATATATATGTCTATGTTGTATTAAAGTGTATTTAGTTTGCATTGTGCGAATTTTCAAAGTCACACGATGGTTTTTGAAACTTTACAAACACTGCTCTTTTACATTCCGACTGTCATACAAAATTGTGTAATTGAGCTAAAAAATATTTATTTATATGGGAATACGTAGAATAAAACAAAGACAATTTTTGTGTCCTCCGTGTTTATCTAAGTAGTTTAGTTCCTTTTCTGTAAAGCTCCAAACTCGAGTGTCTAAACTTTTTCCCCCGACTAGTAGTGTGCTGTACAAGGTTGGGCGGTGCTGTACGGAGCAAACCTTAGTCAACTGCAGTTCGCAAGTTTAATATTATTCTTCCCTGAAATTAAAATATTTCGTAATTTTAATAATCAATTTTGGGGCCCCTATGATCGCGGGGCTCCTCGCACCTGCGACATGTGCGATACGGTAAATCCGCCACTGCGTCGCAGTGTTTCTGCTTGCCTTTGTATAAATTGAAATGTAATGTTTAACAGTTTTATCTTTTTGTGTACTAATGTACCAATACCTGTATGTAATGTGGTTTCACAAACACACACTAAACCAGCCGAGAACAAACTAACACCGAACAATTAAATGGGACAGAAGAGGAATCGATTCCTTATCTGTTTACAGGAAACGACAGAGCATTGGGTTATTCTGTGTTACAACACTTAACTGCACCAAAACTGTTCCTTCATAACAAATATAATATTATTTGCAGTCTTTGTTTATGGTTACTGTAAAACAACGTTATAACATACTGTAGAATACATTGCTTTATTTTATTTATTACACAGCCATAATTCTATTTTATTGACATTTATTACTGCTTAAATCATTTTGATATTACTGTTTGCAATACTGAATATAAGTTGAAGACTAGGTGGTAACTATAACTTGTGAACAACATTTTTAATGCATCTGTGAGTAAATATAACGCCATTGTCGACATGCAATCGCGTCGTGGTGACAGCCTCAGTCCGTATGTTGTCAGGACAGGTGGTAGCCCCTCAACCGTCCATATGGCCTGTACTGCCAACTAAAGCCCGGACGCACAGTAGCCTGTGCAACAAAATGTGTTAAAAAATGTAACGAAACTAGTTTTGCAACAATTGTTCACACTTTAAGTAAAAATTATAGGTAGTTTCGTAAGTTTAGGTTCCATAATTTTCAGAGGCGAGATATAACCTATATTGTTACTTTGTAGTTTTGTGTAAAGAAAGATTATTCAATATTTGATGACGGAATATTTATTTAAAATGAAAAACCAATAATTTACTGTAAAATTTTATTTGTTTTTGTTCATATTTGTATTACTTCATTAAAAACTAAATCAATTACCCAATTTCGTTATTTAGAACAAAATAAGTTCTAACCTTACATAATAATTTATTGCCCAAAAACAATGAGAAGTTTTCTTATTTGAAATAAATTTATCGATAAACAAATTCTAGGTTAGAAATATTTTTAAATATTCGAAAGAAATGCATTTTCGTGATGTAATTCATCTAACAAATTTATAAAATTTTCAAGCCGAAAAACCTGAGCGGTTATCATCACCTGATAAAACTAATCTAACAAAATTAGTGTTATTAATTATATTGCCCAACTATCAACGCAGGCGTATTTCTCTGACAATTTCGTTCAAGCCTATTTGTTTTGTCCTTAATTTTACAGTCTTTATTGTAAAATAATTCTGGATATTATTGTGAATATGTATTCATAAATTTATAGTTGTCCACTACTCCATTTGATACTTATTTCAGTGTTTAATTTTCCACAATTACCTTGAGAATCTAAGACAATTCAAGTCTCGTGTTGCAAAAGTTGGAATTAGCCGAAAATAAAATAGTTTCGCAACTATCCTTGACACATGCGCAGTTAAAAAATTTCACATCTGCATTTGTGCAACGTAGTGTGTCATGTGAACTCGTCTTTGAAATCAAGAACTTTACTAAAGTTAGATACGTTTATGTACGAGTATTTTTAAGCTTAAACATACTTGTGTTAGAAACATAATTTTATTTACTATATTTATATAATAATACCTTTATTGTATTCATAATATTTACGGTTACTGTTTTTGTTTCAGCGACGAGATGACGATGTTCTCATAGGCCTGATAAAGCCTATCGAAGTAATTCGTAATATAGTCATGCGTCAGAGCAACTCCCCTTCTCCATTTTGTGTCTCAGATTCGTCAGATCATGATCATTAATGAGATAAGTGTCGCGATAGGGAGAAATCTAAGAGGGAAATGTAAATGAAATTATTTATAAAAGAAACTATTATCATCGATAGTGAATGTTTTGGAAAATCTACATCGAAGTAAATAAATTTCCATGATATGATTATGTAGGCAATGGTATGATAGTCATAGATTGAAAGCGATAATTATACGGAGTGTACACCATCTTTTAAAGATAGGCTCTGCCCATTTGGCGTCAGAAGGAGGGTTTAAAACAACAATTACCTCCGCCTTCTGCCAAGTTAAGAACGTTAAGTAAAAAATGAAAAACTTATTTTCGACACTGACTATTTAAAAACTATAAGTAATAACCTTACTTTTATTGTTTTATTTCAATTTGTTAAATTGTTTTAAGATCGCTTTTAATTTTGTTTTGAATATGCCAACGTACAGCATTTCGTTGCATTTGCTATAATTACATGAATATGTAATGAGTTTTTTTCTTCTGAACTTAATGTACGGTTTACTTATTAAAATAGCAAACGTTTTAAATATTACTTAACGTCGACACAGTTTGAATAAAAAGTGTAGTTTTATTTTTAAGAGAAAATAAATTGTGTTATTCGTACAACTAAAATTAACTGAAGACAACTTTTAAAATCGTAGAATAGATTTCGTAAACTTCCCCGCATTCCTGATTCGCTTATAAGAGAACATCAGAGGAAAGTTGGAATTAAGAGATAACGTTTATTAATAATTTATTTATTTGTATATTTGGTGTTATAGAAAATGTAAACTTGTGTTATTTATTTAAAACTACTCTTGTACTTGTTACAATATAATTAATATTCTAGTCGACAATAATATTTAGAAGTACAGTAACACTGAAATTACTTTTTAAACTAAAACCTTGTACATATTGTAAAACAAATAAATTGAGTTTAAAATATTTGTAAATTTAAACGGAGTATTTATAAGGATTTTTATTATTTATTGTATTAAATGACTTTAATAAAAGCTAACTGTGGTCTTATTTTGTAAATCCTTAGCATTACACTGAGAAAATTATATTCAGTAATTTTAACACAGAGGAGAAATTTTAAGCCAAATAGGGCCCGTATCTAAAAGCATATTTACAACGAAGTGCTAAAACTGAAATAACCACGCCTAAATTAAAAATGAATTAATAAAAAGTTTTTTTTAGACTTGCTTCTTGACAAATGATTGTATTGGCATTGAGAATGAATTGTTTGTAATGAATTGTGTCTGGAAGATATTTACCTGAATAAGATCTGTAGCAGACAAAGTTCAGTGGTGAGCCTCTCAAAGTCTGAATTAACAGATGTTTTGTTGTGTTCTGTGTTAGTACTGTTTCTGTATTGTTTGTAATGAATTGTGTCTGGAAGATATTTACCTGAATAAGATGTGTAGCAGACAAAGTTCAGTGGTGAGCCTCTGAAAGTCTGAATTAACAGATGTTTTGTTGTGTTCTGTGTTAGTACTGTTTCTGTAATATTACTTTGTAAATGGTACCTAAAAAAAGGGAAATAATGATAGTAGAAAAGATAGCTACAAAAAAGTTATATAAAAGAAAGTAACTGCAAAATTTCGGGTCAAGTCTTGTTCGAGGAATTTAAGGCAATTGAACGTTTTTCGACGCTTTAATACTGCATATATCTTTTATGAGATATAGTAGGAATTTTTAATAATTCCACTAATAACCATCCTCCAATTTTTTTTAGCCAAGTATTTGAATTCCAAGTATAATTTTACAGTAATGTAAACTGGTACGGGATACTTTTTGCTTCTAAAAAAGTGATCTAGTTTAAGTAACGTTCTATTGAGATTTTTATAATATCAGAATGTAGATCAAGAAAACTGCATAACATAATGGTCACTACTGAGTTATCACTGAAAATTTCCAACTCTACAGTATTATGAGATGTTTTATCAATTCTTTATATTTAATCCAAATTTATTTTTTATTTTTTTAGTAATACACATTTCGTAATTACAGACACTACAGTGTTTAACTTAGCTGCACAAGTAGCCTATAAATCTCTTCTTCATTCATGAAAAAAAATTTGTTGTATTGTAATGAGCTTGGTTAAATAGTACACGAACATTTATATAAAACATAAGTTATTATAAAATATCTTTGACAATCATCTTGTATAGTGTTATATGGGCGGCACGTTGCAGAATGCAGACCTACTTTAGCGTAATACACTAAGAAATGTAACTATCCACCTTCCTGTATTACAAAATTAATTACTGTGACAGCTAAAATGATAATAGATCACTATTATTCTTTTAAGGATAGGATGTTTGTTAACTTATAGATCAAGGCAGTGGGCTTTCTGGGTATATCTTTTATTATTGAAATTATTTGTTGAAAAATCCGATACAACAAGAGATGGGACAGATTTAGAAATTTTATTGTCATGTTGGATATATCAGTATTTACATACCAGTAATCTAAAAAGTAGCAGTTGCATATTTGTAAAACCGTGAATCAGCTACAAACCTACTTGAATTTGCTTTGAAGGGCTTTAATGCACATCTTAGAGTTGCACCTGTTGGAGCGTGAATATAATTCTATAATATTATGAATGGAAAAGTATTAACCTACTTTTGGGTTAGAATGAATCGATGTATTTAGGCTTTCGCAATTATTAAGAGAAACAAGCTATCGAACGGCTATGTATTGGCCTACTGTGTGCAAGATAAAAGATAAATAACGCTTTATATTGAAAGTTAAGGCAATATTGTGTACTGAATTTGTGGATACACAATATTAAATTTGTATTCATAATGCGTTTAAGGAATAATAATTGGCTTTGCTTCAAAAGCTATTTTCGTTATTTTTAAGATTTACACAAACCTGTAAGTGTATTACAGTTTTATATGGTATTTATTTGTATTTATTCCTTTTATCAAAGTGCATAAAAAAAAAAACATGAAACAAGATTTAGAAAACAAAAAAATATAGCACGCTTTAAGAGCAAGTTAAACAAAACAAACAACTTATTGAAATATGAAATTATACAGTAATACTTAAGCTAAAATACACAAACATGAAAAAAGAAAAGGAAACAATATTACTCCTAAATCCTAACTACGCAAGATACACAAAAACAAAATAATACAACTTATTGAAATATGAAATTATACAGTAATACTAAAGCTAAAATACACAAACACGAAAAAAGAAAAGAAAAGAAATTACTCCTAAATCATAACTACGCAAGATACACAAAAACAAAACAATAAATAACAAGGAAAATAAAGAATAAAATAATGCAGCCTCCATGGTTCTGACCGTTTTGAGGCTGCATATTTCACAATACTTAAAAAAGTAAATGAATAAAAAAAAAAAAAAAGAAAAAAAAGAACAGAGATCAAGGAAGCAGTTAAATTCTCAATAAATTAAAATAAAATAAAATATTAATTAAAAATGTATAAATAACAGTTTAGAAGTTCTGTGATAATTGAACATTTACATTTATAACATAAATATATGCTAATTAAATTTTTACTTTTGTAACATACAAATACTTCCACATATCATAATATATCCATACCCACTCTCTCATACCCATATATTTACATACCTAGCTACAAGTTTAACAGATTAACAGAACACTATACAGAAGTGTTAAAAAAACTTCCATACCCTTACACTCACTTTTCATACATCTCTAAATTATAATTTTAACTTTTTCCATCCTACATCCTCTATCAGACCTTCAACAATATCCATGCTTAAAACTCAGGTTTTACAAGAATTAAATATTTGTTTAAGTGATTGTAGCTGTTGCTTTAATATTTCCTGGTAGTTAATTATAAGTTTAAATATAGGCTAATATAGCATATTATACTCTGGGTGCGAAAACCTTGTTGTTATGTCTAAACAAATTTCTGTACTGCAGATCTGACAAACGTAAATTCCTAATGTGAAAAATTATCATAAATTTAAATATATATAAAGATCTAAGATGTAGTATAGATAGTTGTCTAAATAATAGCAATGATAAACCTTCCTCCTTTTATGAGTGATCAGTACCACTATCAAACAATTAGTACTTGTAATACATGTACCTCACCAATAACAGAATCCGTACTCTAATAATGAACCATAGAAAAATAAAATTTTCGCAAAAAATCCGTGGTACAAATTACTTCAAATGAAAAATAGACGTAACCTTCTGTGTCAAACCTTCATCAAAGACCACTCCTAAATATTTACACTAATTAACTTGTTCTATTACAATGCAAAAACTATATTTCATATTTCGTACTACACACTTTATGCACTTATACAGTAAAGGTGCTTTGAATAATTTCGGCTCTTCTCTCAAATTCAAATTCATGTAAGAAGTTTTTTTAGTAATGTTTAGAAAACCACCACCTTAGGTCATCTAGGTCGGCTTGCAT
This sequence comes from Philaenus spumarius, assembly GCA_018207615.1. Classification (NCBI taxonomy): domain Eukaryota; kingdom Metazoa; phylum Arthropoda; class Insecta; order Hemiptera; family Aphrophoridae; genus Philaenus; species Philaenus spumarius. The sequence goes on along the minus strand of JAGFPH010000176.1, from coordinate 314,811 downwards.
GGCTGACTGTACTTCCTGCATTGTGTTCCTTACGCAATTCAAAGAGGTATCCTCAGCAACGGCGGATATATTCCCAGCAACCTACATTCACAAATTATTAACATATATAATAAACAAAACAGCTCCTAGAACCGATCCTTGGGCGACTCCGTACTTACCCTTTTCTATTCAAAACACTTCTCTTAATTCGCACACACTATTCCCTATCAGTCAAATTACCATTTTAACTATCAACTAATTCTCGAGAACCAATTACTAACAACAACCCTGACACTAAATTTTGACAAAATTTCAAATGGGAGATTATGATCAACACAATCAGAAGCCTTCGTAAGTCCAAAATCGTGCTACTAACCCTTTTTCCACAACCCTCCCCCCCGTAACATCATCCATGAAATTGACCATGGCTGTTTCTGTATTGTTAAGTGCCAAAAATATCGAACTGATTTTTACTAAACAATTCAGTCTTGCTCAGACAGGATAACAGCCTGGACTTCATACATTTCTCCAAGATTTTAGATATAGATGATATTAATGATATTGATCAGGTAGTTGTTTACCACCATTTTTATGAAATTGGTATGACCACAGATCTTTTAAGTTTCTTAGGGAAAATACCGGAGACAAAACTAAAATTATAAGATATGAAAATACATAAAAAATCAGTTCCGAGACTACTTTTAAAACCATTGAGCTTTTCCGTCTTATCCGGAGAGATGCTTCAAGTTTTACTGACACAATAAACATAGACCGTTCTTGAGAAGGAGAACATGATGAAAATTACAATATTATTTCTAATTTCATCAAAAAACACTTAAAAAATAGTTATTAACACATGTTAGATTGGGTTAGTGATAATAATTAAGATCTCCGTCAATTACATATTGCAATTAAATCGGTAGCGATGAAAAACTTCTGCATTCGGGCAGTAAGTAATACGCAGGTAGTGGAAATAATTTATCACTCAATAATTTAATTTCACCACTTTTTTCTTTTGCCAGTAATTTTACCAATGATTTACCATTCCTTTTTGTTACCATTACTTTTTAGGGAATTACCATACGAAAAAAGTAAGACCCAAGGTCGGGAGTAGCAAATGAGCAGCGATCATGGTCCCCAGATCACGTTTTGGGGTGTCATTATAAATCATATATATGTGTATATATATATAATATATTTATGTATGTATGTGTGCGCACTCTAACGGACGCATCTTACGTCCGATTTGGTCCAAATTTGGTACACAGGTTGGTTTTCTAAGACGC
>JAGFPH010000176.1:292685-305577 GCA_018207615.1 Philaenus spumarius | reverse complement strand
GCGAGCGTGTAATTGTACAATCGTGTGTTCAGTGTGTTTCATGTTTTGTGTTTTTATTTTTATAACTAACTATTGACGAAGGACATTGTCCTAATCTTGATAATGGCTGAATAGCCGAAACGGCCGTCGTTGGACGCTGAAATTTTACTATTGGACGGTAAGTTTTTAGTTGTACTATGTTTTCCCTCTCTGCGTTTGTGCAATGAGTCATCTGCTGTTACATAGACCTGACTTGATCCAAGCATAACCTTATTTTAAAAGCAGATGCTAGATAGCCTTTGTGCTTTTACTTAATAGTATTTAGTTATAAGCATGTTCTTAATTTTTATTCTCCATATAGAGGTCTAACACCTTACAAAAGCATAACCTTATTCTTAAAGCAGATGCTAGAGCTGACTTGCTATGAATTTGTCCTGACTACCAGCGGTAAAACATGTTTTGTCTTGTTAAAACCAGAGAAGTACGAGTTTTACTAATGGAAAAGGTTCCATACCATCAGACGTCACCAAAATAATATTAATAACAAGAACGAATCAATACGTCACACTCAATATACTGAACTAACCATCTAACTAATAAAATTAACCATAGTGGAAAGAAGTTATTATACATAGCTGGCTGATGGTAACAAAAAAGGAAAAGGCTTCTAAAACGCAGAATTACAATTGACAACATGTTAAAAATTGATTTATTATCCCTTTTTAACAAAATTTTGAGTCCGTTATAATTTTTCTGTCCAATATACATGGTATATTTTTATAACGATTGGCGATAATTTAGGGGTTGGTTACATGGGTTAAAAAAATACAGAAAAACATGTGTCCGGAATGTTTTTTTTTTACTAAATTTCCGCCATTTTTTTACCTAAATAATGTTCATCTCTGGAACGACTTTACAGATTAGGTTGAATTTTTGCACGGTACTCATCAATGTACTCTAGATTGTGGAACCATGAGTTGAAAATAAGATAAAGATTTAGACGAATTCAATACAAAAAACATTCGAGGAAATGTTCAAAGCAAAAATAGAATCTTATTTTTAAATCTGTTACGCAGCCTCCTCTGGGACGATTTTGAAAGATGAAATGAAAACACTTTTTAATATATGTATAATCTATGATGAGATTACAATGTAAAGACTCCATCTCTAATAAAACTTTATGTTTTTCATTTTAAATTCTTCCATCTTACAACTCCAATAAACTATCATTTTGCACCTGTTAATGTTCATGAATGAGAGAAAGCGGGATAAAAGTACAGTGACTAGATAGAGACAGTGTGGCCAAGTGAGGTCTTGTTTCCTATTGGCCAGCAGCCATGTTTATCCTAAATTCTTATCTGTTTCTATTATATTTGTTAAATTTTTTGCACGAAAAAAACAGAATACACTTTTTAAGAAGAAACACAGTTTTTATTATTTAATTTCAATATAAATATCAAACTGTAACAATTAAATCGCTTGTTTTTCCCTTTATAAAAAAAACAAAGAGGTCATTTCTCTTATAATTACAAAGAGATATAACACTAATCTTTATATTATAATTCTGAGCAGATGACATTAATTTAGGAAAAACATGGCGGCCACTTTCATATGGCCACACTGTCTCTATCTAGTCAATGTAGATAAAAGAAACGACCAGCGCTACCTATTGATTCAAATTTCAACTTATTTTTAAAGTTCAAGGGCCAAGTTATAGATACGAAGGTGTCCATAAAAATGCTCTTAGAATTAGAAATTCCTGAGATATATAACACGTGTATAAAAACCTTGAAAATAGTTCGATTTGGCATAGCGAATGTTTTGGATAACATTCAAAAATCAATAAACACTCACATTTAGCGAACACTGTCCAAGCCAACCTACCAAACACATGTTGCACGTTCAGATTTATTGGGACTAAGTTTAGAAAGTTGCCAAAACTAATGAGACAGGACTGTAGAGAAGAAATAAACTCAATTGTCTGCATCAACGTTTACATTTGAACGGCTACTACACGGACAATAAACGACTTGACGGCACCTCTTATCCTTTGTTTCTGTGTATCTGATATTTTCTCTGAGGTTAAACGGATTATGTTCGAACTGGAAGGAAGACTCAGAGCGTCATTTAAACAATATCCGGAAACAGGCAGAGTTGGCAAAGTAAATGTTCATACATGAATTTGATTCTGTTGTGAAATATTAACATCTGATTTAAAAAAAAAGTAAATGTGTGCGGTCGTGGGACCCCCGTCAGGAACAAAAAGTTCATCACGCATTTTCTTCAATTCTTTTAACAGCCTTAACGGCAACATACACACATAATTTTATTCTTTCAATTGCCTTTTATTATTAGATTGTTTTTTATACAAATATTTACTGGTTCCATAAGTTTAATGTTATTATAATAAAGGTGTGGAATTAATTATAACAACAAAGCTAAGACAGTAAACACAGTTAAATGGCCATTCATTATAAATACATTCAATAAACATAAAATGTTGGTTTATCCGTCTAGGCCTAACCTAAAATTATTGTGTGTATGTTCAATTTATTTTACCTGTCTTAACTGCAACATAAATACAATAATTTTAGGTTATTCCTAGACTTAAAATTACTTTCTAAGCCTAACCTGAAATTTCAGAATTTGACGATTAATATCTAAACTACGCCAGACGGAACAGATCGTCTCTTAATTTAAATTGATGAACCAAAACACATGATTCTTGAATGTATTTACATTCATTGCCATAGCAACTAATTTGATAACGCTTTTTTCGTTACCGTACTCGTATTTTATATTTGGCATTGCCATAGCAACCGATTAAAAACACTTTTTTCGTTTTGCATTACATTTTCTATTTGTTAACTCCTACCGCAACTTCGTTCCAAAAACACATTTAGTTTTTAAGTAAACTCATTTTATATGGAAAACCTCTAGTAAATTATACATAATTTGTATAGAACAAAGTAGGCCTACATTATCTATATAATATCCGTTACTCAAAGTCTTTTCAAATTTCAAATTCTTAAACGTTTTGGAAATTCCCTTATTAGAAAAACATATTTAAGTGTGTTTTGTTGCTGCTGTTGCATATTGTTTATCTATTTCTTGCTTTTAAACACACAACAAATATACAGTTACAAAAAGTCAATACAATCAATTTAAAATATTATTATAAAAGATCTACCGATCAATTCCAAAATTCAAAACATCACTATCAATGTATTCCTTAACTGAACAATATAGAACTGATAGAATATCTTAACATCTTGACTACTTAATGAGTGATGTTTTTTTAACGTTAGAGCAGAATTCCCGGAACGCGTAAAAATGTAAACAGAAAAGGAGTTCCTGGGACGGGTCTAAATAAAATATTAAATTTTAATCAAATATGATCTGGATGGTCCATAAACTTAAAAATGAACTAAATTACAAGTAAAAAAACATGAACTAAGACCGGGAATTAAACGGCGATGAATTTAGTTAAATTTGGCCATTTTGTTAGGATTTTCTTGTTAGGAATATGTATAGTTACTTGATCTTGTGGCGTCGTGAAATAATCACAATGAAAGGGCAATTTCTTGGCAATAGTGTTAACAAAGTGACTTAGTTGGCGTTTGATAGCGTTGATAGGTATTGGCATAGGTCACTTGGCTCAGACAAGTTGACGTCAACCCTGTGTATCAATCTTGAAGGTTACTCTGGTTCAAGCCCGGTTGGCGACATTGTATTTTCCGCTAGATACGGCTTCTCCGACTTCTTAATTTTAACTGCCTTACTTATAGAATCTAATTTTTGTAATTAATATTACTATCGTATATTGAGTGTTTACAGTTTATATTTTTTTTTCCTGCACTTTACCGCTTCCTGCAAAGTGTAAGTACATAAAGGGAAACTGAACTTCCTGTAGTATTAAGTTTTATAGTACATCATAATTATGTATTAGGCCTACTAATTTAAACATTATTGTCTACCCTAGGCTATAGTATTGAGTTATACTAGGAACTCACACTTGTACACTCACTGTACCTCACTCAGTTGTACCTGGTACTGCTTTGTATAATTGTTACTTAGGTCAATTTAAACTAAAAGTTACCAACAAACATAAGTCCAAAAACGTTTAGTTTTTCATTTATCCGCCAAAATTAATATCTTTGGAAGTGGATGTCTGAAAAAAAGGGGTCTGCTGGAAAAAATTCCGAAGTTAATGAAACTTTTACAGGTTGTTTGGGTGTGCTGTGGGATGACTCTGTCTAGTTTTCCAACACGAGGACCCTGTGCTAATTTGGGGGGGGGGGGGGCGAACAACTTCAAAATTTTCGGATTTTTGTCGGTTTTCGCCTATAACTGCTAAACTAAGCGGTTTTCGACGAAAACATTTATTTTCAAAGTTGTAGAGCAGTACATTTTCTACAATTTGGTATCCTTAAACTTCTTCCTAAACCTAATATTAACCGATATACAGCCGATCAAAGTTAGAGAGATTTTCTCAAAATGGCAAAAATTGGCCAAAACCTTCATTTTTAGCCCTCTTAATATCAATTACAATCAGTTCTACAGTAATTATGGTAATCACTCATCAATATCGACATGTTGAAACACGCGGGAGGGGGTCCTCTGAGTGGTGCAGACCTCTTTAACCCTACAACCGGCAGACTTCACTATAGTGCAAGTCACTCCATGCCGCGACAATACATTTGTAACGCGTGATTGTATGGAATATTTCAACCACTAAAAACCTTCCAATCTCAAAAAAAAAACATATACCATTGGAAAGGTAATGTTTCAAACTTTTTTTTTTCTATAATTTCTTTCTAAAACGTATATTTGCTTGTGTAATCATCGTTTAGAAATTTTACTTTTCTAAACCGCTGACGCGCGTGACAAAACTCGGTGAAACAAATCACTTTTTGTCACATTTCTACATCGTATATTGTTAAACAAACCTGTTTTGAACAGAATAACTTTATACCATTCAATTCGTAAACATCTGATCTTGAAAAATTTGCCTTCAAAATTTTCGTTTCTTTTGTAATTTCAATGTTTTGGTATGCTTATGCCAGAGCAGTTCGCGGGCATAGCCTTATAGCCTTGCATACGCAGCCTTAGGTGGACTCATCATTGATCTGTTGCGGGTTGGAAGAAGGAGACGTGTTTGCGCTGGACATCGTTATTTATGCTTCTTACAATTCAAGAATTGATGCAGAGGACCCTTCACTGAAAAGTGTGACGAAAAGCTGTCCAGTCGATCCAGAGATACAGCCGATCAAAGTTAGAGAGATTTTCTCAAAATGGCAAAAATTGGCCAAAACCTTCGTATAACTATCAATTACCATCAGTTCTACAGTAATTATGGTAATCACTCATCAATATCGACATGTTGGAACACGCGGGGGGGGCCGCTGACCAAGTGCCTTTTTTGTGAAGTGTAGTTATTTCAATGTTATCGTGTTACCCTACTACTGTAATTACTGCCAACCCATAATCTTGAACCTAGATTAGGTTGTTGAAATCAATGAATAATAACCAAGAATTAATTAAAGAATATAAAAATAATGGTAGAACTTATGTATGTGTAAAAACTTCATGAGGCCACCAACAATTTGAAGCGCTTGGGTTCTGCTGCACCATCCTCGTAATCGTCGTTGTCGTTTTCAAAGTTGTCGGGGTCTATGAATCACTCAATTAACACTGGTGACTTTGTTACAAGATTGAATAATAATGAGGGGGAGTTTTAAAAATAAAAAATGTACTTCTTCAGGATGACGAGAATATAAACTGAAAATAAATGTTTTCGTCGAAAACCGCTTAGTTTAGAAGTTATAAGCGAAAAACCGACAAAAGTCCAACAAATTTTAAGTTTTTCGGCCCCCCCCCCCCAAATTAGCACAGGGTCCTCGAGTTTGAAAACTTGACAGAGTCATCCCACAGCACCCCCGAACAACCTGTAAAAGTTCCATTAACTTCGAAATTTTTTCCAGGTACAATGTACATATCTACTGGACTAAAGATATTGAGTTCAAATTCGGTGTACATATATTGTTTATGTACATTTTCACTAGGGTACAAAAAATCAGAACAGCGTCTTGTATATTTTAAAAATTTCGGTTGTTAACAACTTTAGGGATATTTAACATTGCACATTTTAAACGTACGTAATTAAAAAAATATAGAAGACACTATTCTGATTTTTTGTAACCTGGTAAACGTTTACATAAAAATTATATACACCAAATTTGAACTTAATTTCTTATCTACTTCCAAAAATATTACGTTTGTTTGTAAAAAACAAAATGGTGCTTACATTTTTTACCTTATATTTATTTACCTAAGAAACGGTTCCAGAGAGTTCCGGGACACACTGTATAGTACATAGAAATTATATATTACAGATATAAGAGTTATTGGAACGCACTGTACGTAACAGTAATATTGTTTATAGTGCGCTCTGTAGTATTGTGTGAAGATATACGTAACAGGCTATTATGAGATTATAGAAGTTTAAAAACAGGATATCAAAACTAATATATAATTTAACCTGTGATCTGGAGTGCCGATCAAACAATCTACATACTTAATGATTTTCGTAATCTCTTTTCCTAGACTCAAAGCGTTGTTCCAATATTTAGGCTGTTACAGTACCGGCATACTATATAACTACTTGTTGCACTTAAAGATCAGTTGTGGTTTGCAAAAAAGAATAGATGGGACTTTGATGTGGTAAGCTAGTTCCCTAGATAAGGTAGTGGATAGAAATTGCAAGTGTTGCCTCACTACTGAGTACCTAGAATAGAATGGAGCCCAACATGAAAAAATGAATTATTAAGAAAGTCTTTAAAAAAAAGGAGTATAAGTCAAATATTGTATATGCTCGGTGAATAATTAAGTTTTACAAAATAAGGAGGCAGTTGGAATTGAAAGTTTTCAATTTCCAGCGTAATCAAGAGAAGTAAAATATAAAAAGTGTATTAACAATTAGTTACATCCATGTGCAATTAATTGGTGTTGCTATGCTGTAGGGAATTTTATGTCACAGATGCGCTCTGCCTCCTGTCATAAAACCGTTGGCTGTAACTCAAAGAGAAAGTATTTAAACTATGTTTAGAAGACCACTATAGCTTTAATAAGATTTATTGTTTAAAATATTTTTGTTTCGGATCATTAAAAAAAATAGTATCATTAATTCGGATCATTAATTTACTTGTTCCCTAGTCTTACTTAGAACAATAGATTGTTTTCTTGTTTTTAACTAAATTAACAAACAACAGAAACTACCGAAGTTTTAGTATATTTGTACAAAGTGTCCTTTGGCATTGTATTATAATTTTATTTGGCAAATAACCAACAAATTTTGCAGGTTTCATTGGTTATTTCGATGCCATGTAAGTTAGTCAGAAAATGCATATGGATTATTCTATATGGAGTTTTACAAATGTATTGCTTTGCTTCGACGAATCATGTGAAACATTAGTTCAACATACCAAAACCTACTTGACAGAATAAAACTTAAACACAGAATCTTAAAACTAATACGTTTATTAAATCAAACGAACTTGCATCACTGTAGATGGCGACTTTGTCGTTGAAAAGCGTTTGAGTTAACGTAGTTGTGAGATTCTGTGATCAAGCTTTATTCTATCAATAATTATATCTCCTCACAAGTCAAGCTAAATATTTACTTATACCAACACCTAAAATACATTCCTAAGCCTAAATAGATTGTAATGGTCCAGGCTAGGCCTAACCTAATCTTAAATAACCAAACTAGTGTTAATTACAAGTGTAAAACTTGTATCAAGACCGGAGTTTCCTTGCTAATCCCCAACTAGCTGCCAACTAAACTGATCACACCACATATTTGCCGATGTTATCCCACTTGTACGGTTTACTGCTTTTTGTGCACTAATAGACTAATTTCCACGTTTCAAACGACATTGAAATCAAGCTCAATTCTATTTGCAGCCGTTGGTTGTGTTGGCCGGAATTCTGAAGGTCCTGGGTTCAAATCCCGGTCTTGGTCCATGTTTTTTTCACTTGTAATTTAATAACCTCTTGCTGGGGAAGTATAGGCCTATGGTGGAAAACCTAATAGCCTAATAGCCTAATAGCTGTCAAGGGTAGTTTTATTACAGTTATGAATTTAACCCCTTTTATTAATTCAATAATTTGTCTCTGTTTGAACCTCATAATATTAATTTTGTTTTATTATAAATGAAATTTCATGTTTTTGTGACTTTTGTAATTTTTAATTTTTTAAATTTCGGTGGATCATAACTATAATTTTCTTAGAAATTCACTTTTATTTCATTTTGTTCATTTGTACTGTATATTTCTGAAACATAGCGAAAATTCCTGTCATTAACGCAAAAACTGTGGCTCTACTGCACATGCGTCAGGATCTAGGTCATCGCTAACCAACCACCCTACCCCGATCCAAGTGCTGATCCTCTGCCCTATCTATCGTAATTTCCGTGAAAATATCAGAGTATACAATAATCTGTTTGCATTTACTTCACCGTCGAAGCCCTCTAGTTTAGTAAAAACACAGTTGTTGATTAAACGCTATCACCCCATTTGCATACATTTTTATAATAATTTGAAACTTTTTCCTTCAATTTTCCACGCTGAAACCCCCATAGCGTAATTTCTCGTTAGCGAATGTAAAAAATACATAACTTGAGAACGCTTCGTTCTATATCGACTTCAGATGTGTTACATTCTATTTAGATTCTATTTACATCCTATATAGAAGTTGAGAAAAATATATTCAACCCACTTTAAAAATCGGAAAGGTGGTCGATTTTGAAATCCGTTCTTAGTAAGCACCTATTGTATGACCAAACCCTCAAGCAACATGACAGCTCTCTAGCTATTGCCGTTGTGAAGAATGAGTGAGTGCTACTTGGCTTGTATATTATAGATTAATTGACAAAATATGAATACCTTAACACCAACTCAGTTGGATTTTAAATTGTTTAGTTAAAAAAGACGTATAATAATTTTGCATGCCAATTAAATTAATAATTGAGGAGTTAAAAAGGTAAAAATGAGTTAATAAATTAAGTAATATTATCTTTTATTCGCTACATATTATATAATATGTTTAAACAAGTTTTACATAATTTTAAATCAGTTTTATAATTTACAAATTAGAAATTCTTATCAACAAAAAATATTAGAAATAAGTGTTCCATGGCATTTCAGGCAGTTATTAATAACAACAAGTTTCATAAATTGTTTTGTCAATTTTTTCATGGTCAACATTTATTCCGCTAACTATTTTGGTTTATATTTAACGAATCAGCCAATGTTATACATTAAAGGCACCCAAACAATGAATTTTAAAAAAACGTATCCAGCCTCGGAATTTTTCTACCAACATTTCTTCCGCGTCATTTATGATTCATCCAACGTTCCACATTTCCACTTATTACATTAAAACGTTTATTGTAAGAAAACCATAATAGATAACCATATGTTTTCGCGAACTTTTTTGTAGACTTATCATAGTACTCTGGAGCGTTCTATTTTACGGTTATATATGAGCTAGCAAAGTAGAAGACGTTAAGTTAATTTGATTTCTATTTTTCTTTGTTCATAATAGCCTGGTTATGTTACTACTTTGATTTATCACAGTATTGGTCGTGCTTTGACTATGTAACTGATTTTTGTTTGAAAGTCAAGCGGAACTGTTTCAGTGTAATTATTGAAAGGAAAATAAATTATCACTATTACATTTATTTGCTAAAACGATTTACTTCTCCTCTTAGGAATTTCTTGCTACGTTTAAAACTTAAGTTATTTTCAAGCATGCATTATATTTCAAATTTTAATTAATAATAATATTTGTGAACCATTATTATTATCTACATCAGAAATTAAGCATAACAGTGCGTTTTATGTTTTTAATAATAAAACTATCTATAATTTCCAGGACAGCCATAAAAGCTAATAAAATACCGTATATCATGTACAAATAAATGTATTTACTTAAAAGTTGTTTGTATGTATAGGTTTTTCAAGTTTTAATCTTATATTTATTACATATTTAATTAATGCAGTTTAATTATTTAAGTGATATTATTTTTCTATGACCACACACACTTTTGTATTCGTTTCAAACACTTGTCAACCATTATATTTATTTCTGACAGGATAATACACAAAATTAATCAACAACTCTTTAAATACATAAGCTATGCTTCTGTGTTTTTTTTTTTTTTATAATTTAGATTTATGAGATTTTAAACAGAAATGTGTTTTACGTATTTATAGGAGTGGTAATGTCGAAAACTTTGTAATTTTTTTCTGTTTTTGCCAACGTGTAAAATTTTATCAAAAGTATTTATGAAAAAGGCCTAAATAAAATATAATATACATCGTTTAGTAAAATTATGTATATTTAATTTTAACAGATGTGAATTCTTTTTCATTCGAGGCCGAGACTGTAAAGTGAAAGCTACAACGAATACAATATCTCACAACAGGTGGCAGGATTACATTGTTGCATTATCTTGAATGCAGGCGCTAAACAGAATAAGTCTTGGAGATTTTCAGAGTACAAGATAATCGCGCGAAGTTTCTATCTTGATTCTATTGAAAAACGGCGTAAATTTTCCAAATATCCAAACAAAAATTATTTTTGTAATGAAACCGAGATTTATTTTGGTAGTTTCAATTCAGAACAAAATACAACTTTTTAATGCAGATTCAATTTTTTCTGCGCATTCTATTTTAAACCAAATTTTAGACACCATAATTACTATGTGTGGACAAAAATCTATAACCAAACTCTCAAACAATCATCTGGATTATACGTCAAACGTTTGCAACAATTATGTCCTTTATTAAGATGCACATTATTTTAATTCCCGCCACACCTTTTGTTTTAATACTTGAAATGATTAATTCTACTATAATATATCTGTAAAAAAGGTCAACAGTATTTTATTATACAAATACAAAATACATAAAATATGATTAATTATTTTAATGAAATTCTTTAAACAAACACTTAAAACATATTAAATTTGGCCCAAAAATCAACAACTTTATTCTAAAATAATAATTATCATTTACATTATATTTAGCCTATTTTATATTAGACCAAAAATTGTATTTTTTATCTTCAAAAATATCGACTAATAGCAGATGGAGTTAAATAAGTAAATACAACTCATCGATAAAATTATCTGTGTTGTTCAGTACCGGTACCAATATCTGACTTAGTTATTATAACTAGGTTTTAGTATACAAGTTTGTATGGTGTGTTCTTTATCCCATACTTACTTACGTGTTGTAAATTTCATGGAGGTAATTCAAGAAACTTATCATTTATCGGTAATACTATTCCCAACAATACCATAAGCAAACAATGTGGTTCTAGTGAAAACATAATGTCGATTAATGGGCACATTAGTTGTTTAAACTTTTAAAAGTAAATAATATTAATAATGTACTAATATATTTGTTTTAATATTTCCACACATTATTCAGCCTAGGCCTACTTACCTTCCGTAATCTTCTTTTGAAAATTTCGGCCTTGGCGACGGCGATCTAACACCGAATCTTTCTGAAAAAGGGTTTAATGTCTGCGCTTCCAAATGTTGCGCCGCCTTTTGATTAAACTTGGACACTTTTTCCTGCAATTCCAACGCGTCCGTCATCTTATTAGTTCACTAGACACTCACAGACTAACAGTTGTCCAAATAACTAACGATTCACGACTTCTACCAACTTTTAAAATACATTGTAAGACTACGTCATAGGCCTGTTTCGCATAATTTCCGCTAGGTTCGTACTTTAGTTGTACATTGCGTTCAGAGAGGTCGTTCGTTATTATTAGCTCAAATAGCTTCGGTCATGTTATGTACGTCAATCTGGCAGTTAAAAACAAACAAAAACAAAGTAGAATAGCAGAAATAAAACATCTAAGGTCGTTCGGGCTATAGACATTTCAACAAATTATAAATAACAAAAAAACGATTCGTTTTGACAACTGAAATAGAATGTTGCTGTTGTGACTCATCATTGCTCTAAACGTCAAACATGACCTTACGTTAAGAACAAGATGTTAACGGGTAACGTGCAGTTGGTGACTCATCTGAACTAGGGACATGAAATCTACTATCACTGCATATGATTATATAGTATGCAATATTACAGTTCAAAATAATTTAACTTTTGATTGTGAATAAATCGTCTTTTTGAAAGTGGGTTTAAAGAGTCTGCGCACCATAAGACGATATCGTTTTTGTCAGTTTTTATTAAGCTGTAGAATTATCATCTTTTCCTTTTAAGGGTCTGCTGTAGTCTTGCAATTTACATTTGTTTAAATGCTTTTGATTTGTTATCTAATTGACATTTTGTAAGTACAAAGTTTGAATTTTTTTCCTACCACAATAAAAAATTAATAATGAAAAATAATTTGCAAGCCGGATCCGAAATTTTATAAAGAATATTCAGTTTTTTTTCAACACTCAATTACAAAAGATAGACTTATAAAATGGTTTGAAATGAGGGAATGTCAAAGCGTTCAGCTGCAAGAAATTGCTCTGTTTAGATAGGGATATACAGGGTGCATCAGGAAGAAACGGAAAGAATTGCAGGACGTGTTCTACTGGTGAAAATAATGAAAAAAGTTCCTATAAACATAGGTCCGAAAACGCTTCTTTTTCCAGATATCCGCCATTTTGTTTTTTATACCAAATAATCCATATCTAGAGAACGGTTTTACTGATTGAGTTCAAACTTCTCATGAAGTTTAAGCTGTCAATGATATACCTCAAAAAAAATAAGCGATTAAATCCAATCATGCGTTTCAAAATGGCGGCTGTTTGAAAATTTCAAACCTAAATTACTCCAAAACCGTACATTTTAACGAAAAATGTCAAGACACCTTTTTTGTAGC
>JAGFPH010000176.1:272372-287685 GCA_018207615.1 Philaenus spumarius | reverse complement strand
CTTGAGTTTTGGAAAGTAGATGTTTAAATTTGTCTGAAGTAAGTAGTTGATTATTTGAGAAAATCGATCTTCCAAACAGTTTATTACGATTACGATATCCAGTACCTCGAAATAAGTCTTCCTGTAATAATCATTGGGGGTCATTAAAAACAACAGGCGGAGTCCCATCGTCAAGTCTTTTAGGCATTTTTCGAACCTTTTGAAATTTTGGTTCTTTGACATCAAGTTTGTTTTTGGATTCCAAACAAGAACTCTTAAGTTCGTTGAAATGCCCATCTGATCTGTATGATTGCAACATCTTTTGGACACTTTCAATATGGAGAAGGCCGGTAGTCCAGTGACTAGATAGAGACAGTGTGGCCATATGAAAGTGGCCGCCATGTTTTTCCTAAAAGTAATGTCATCTGCTCAGAATTATAATGTAAAGATTAGTGTTATATCTCTTTGTAATTATAAGAGAAATGACCTCTTTGTTTTTCTTTATAGAAGGAAAAACAACCGATTTAATTGTTACAGTTTGATATTTATATTGAAATTAAATAATAAAATCTGTGTTTCTTCTTAAAAAGTGTATTCTGTTTTTTTCGTGCAAAAAATTCAACAAATATAATAGAAACAGATAAGAATTTAGGATAAACATGGCTGCCGGCCAATAGGAAACAAGACCTCACTTGGCCACACTGTCTCTATCTAGTCACTGTAGCCGGTAGTGCAACGTGCTGGCGTCTGGCGAGGTAAACAATAAACTTGAGGGCGTGGAATGATTCATCTCCCTGATGACGCCGTGCAGGTGCTGCGGTGTTCAAAGTACGGTGAATGTCATGTTAGCGGCAGTGTCTGTCACTGAATTACCATAACGTAGTTGAAATCAAATATTTTGATAATTATATGAGGTGTACCAACTACTTTGAACATTGCAAAATGTGCGTTCAATTCATATGTTCAATATTACAAATACAAAGTTAAAAGTAGTAGGCCTATACTGTAACTGTAAAGGTTATAGGCCTAATTAGTTTTACATTGGTAAATACATAAACACTTTTTTTTAAATATGAAAATTTGTGATCAGAGGCAATTTAGTCTAGCACGTAGGAATACAATTTCAGTTGCTCTGGTGGTATAAAACCCACTGTTTTGCATCTAATTTTGCCCCCCATGAATTGAAAAACCCGGCGCCCCTGCTGGGCCTAGTACTGCTATCTACATAATATTATTATAACTTTCTTATTAAAATTGATTGTTTTAGAAATATGCAGACAGAAAAGCAGTACGCAAAAGGAGTAACATCATTTTAAATACAGTACTTGGTTTCAACTATTTCACATCTAAGGAATCAAAGCAAACTATTTTTTCACATCTCAGCTCTCCAAACTTTGTATTTTATTTTTTTAATTTGAAGAATTTTCAAATGTAAACATAGGTCTTATTTAGTTATATAAATTTAAAACGAAAGTTAAAGTCTGGTGCTGTAATAAATATTTATTATATTTCTCTCATAATATTTGTGTTTTCAGTTATCATAATGCATGTAACTACAATATTTTAAATACCATAATTATATTGAGCTAACTTTATAGTCTTAAATAATCGGCATACAGATTTAAGCAACAGTTATAGATTTGTTTAATATTTTTTAATCATGATTGCACAATAAATGTATGCTTCTTAAAAATACTGTTTGTGGTTTTCCATAAATAGCTACTACAGATTTGAAGAAATGTAGAATAAATAGGTTAGGCCTACACTGAAAGAAGTTTATAGTTTACACTTGTTACTCCTCTTCCAAGTCCTCCATCAGTGATACCAATTTCACTGTAAATTTCAACAAACATAAACGACATCTATTTTGATCTAATTGAACTTCCCAAGTAGTAGACATAGAGTAGTAAGTAGGAAGTAGTAACATAACGTGTTAAAAATGTAAAAATTTTAACTTTGTTATATAAAATTCTTACAATATTTATAAACAAATTCAACGAATTATTTATTTCTATAAACAATTTCAAAAAATATATTAGTCATGTGAAGAAAGAAGAAGAAGAAAGCTCACACACACAGAAGTTAAAAAGAACATCATACGTTCTGCGTACAACATCATCAGGGCGCCGGATTGAAACTAGAGGTAGTAGATTTACACGGCAAGTAAATTGTTTTATATTTTTATTAATTAGTTTTCATTGTTTTGGATACAATTATAAGAAGTCCTCTTTAAAATATGTATCTATATAATTAATTGCTCTGCAGCTTTTATTGTAAGTAACTATAACTCCAACATTTTCATTTTTTAGAATATATTTTTAGGTTATGTTGTATAGGCCCTAATACAATGTTGGTCAGTTCAAACAATATGCTTTTGTAGCCCAGCTAAGGCCTACAGTGTTTACTACAATACAACTAGACACAGACGATATTATAGCTATAGGTATTATTATTTGTTTGTTTATTTAGGTTTTAAGTATTGTTAAGCTATTTTAACTTTTTAAATATTTTTTTGATTTAAAAAAAGAGTCGGGCCGTAGATTAATAATTATAGATGTAGGCCTAAACATAGTAGCCTGCCTGAATACAAATTTCTCAATCGAATTGTAGGGTAATAATTAATTATAAATAAGTGCAGTATACACAATTGCAAATATAGATTGTGGAGAAGAAAGTTATAAATAAATTGGATAACTATTACAACATACATAAAATTGAGCTTTGCTGCTTGAAGTTAAATCCTAACCTATTACACTAAGAAGCTAGTTTTCATTCGTAGGCTATGATTTGAATTCAACACGAATTTCAGAGATAAAATACAAAACATTTGATCAAATATATTAGGGCTTGCACAAACACACTCGCTAATATATAGGCCTACAATTTGCGTTTATTATATAAAATGGAATCAGATTAAACCCTAAAGCTATGCCTTAGCCCATCGATTGCCTATTTAATCTACTGCAGGTAAATTATGAAGTAATTTGTAAGTGTACTAGTATAGCCTACTTAACAAATATAAATGTCTATGCACAACCTAGACAGTCTGTTGTTTAAAGTTATTTTTGTTTCGTAAATTTCGAATCAATAAGCATTCGAGTGGTAACATTAGGCTATTGCTTTGTTAAATCTTAGTGAATGGTACATTATTGTGGGTATATTTCAATTTATTTATTGTACCCTACTATAACAATGAAGCATATTTATAAAATTTAGATTATTTAATAAAAACATTGAATTTGTTTTAAGTTTCATTCATTGAAATTAAATAGCCTATTTGTCTTAACCTACAAAATGTTTGATTATTTTATTTTAGCTCATTTTGCTTTTGAGTATGAACCTAATAGGTTGCATGTTTATCTAAAATATATTCAATTGTTTACATTAAAAGTTAGGAATACAATATTTTACTTCACTTGTAAATAAAGTATGCATTTAATAACATGTACTAATCTTCAGACACTCGTAGCTTAGGTATATAGTAAGTTATAGGCCTAATAGTAAAACGGTATTCGAAATTTAAAATTTCTAAAAAATAGTCTGATAGAAGATATGTTAACAATCTGTTAAGTCTTACTTGTTCTTTGACATATGCCCAGTATCGTACCAATGTCTAATTACTGCAAATTTACATTCAGTTTTTTATCTATTGTGCTCAACTCCATCTTTTGATCCTCTAACGGCCTTCGACCATTAAGCCACTAATCTAATAGCCTTCCGACATAAAATATCTCCTTCATGTGTATAACTGAATAATGTCTTCACTGTAATTTATTTTGCAACATAACATCCACACATTTACGAGAAATATTTTTTTCCGTCCACTTACTTTGCTTTAGGTTTCGAAACAAAGAATTTTTACTTAATGTATTCTTCAGACGGAATCAAACCTTCAGTCCCAGGATTTATGAACGATTTCCTCCTGAACCTTTGACGTGAAAACTCTGAACTACCAAACATTATTTATTGAGGAGTACTTGTTCTTTGCACTTTAATTTCCGTTATATCTGGAATCCGTTTCTGTATAACCTGTTTTGAAATGCATCCGATGAGATATCATCAACTCCACACGAGCGTATCATTGTTATCCCTAATTAAAGTAAATTTAGACTTATATCAAAGCCCACTAAAGAATACCGTTGCGAGGCGGCCAATAGGATGGGCGCGCAGCGTTGCCATATCTACTAGCTTCGAACCCTCCTGGTATTTACCGCTCGAGGCTTGATCGCACAGTTTAAAGAATTATAAATGCGTTGAGTCAGCCGCAGTCAGAAGCGTGGGAAGAACGTGACAACGTCGCACTACGGCGATTGGAGCGTTCAAGGTCTCGGTGTACACAAGCCCGTCCCTCAACGGTATTCTTTAGTGGGCTTTGATATAACTATTAATTTACATAATTACTCAACGGTAACGAGTCTCAACAACTAGTCGATTCATTTTTTAACTCAACCGACACAGACTGATTCGCAACTTCATCGAGGAAACAGTAGTCACATTTACTTTACAGTCCAGACCACTTGTTCGCAGTTTTATCTGAACCCACGGATAATAAATCTATTGTGTTTTTGTTTTCATTTGAACATGAGTTGAGTGGTTTCAAACACTATTTTTAAAAATGTTATAAAATCGAACATCTTTTTTACTTACCTTTAAAATTCCATTAAAACGATTAAAATTGACAACATTTAAAATAGGTAACAGAACTTTTAAAATTAATATGATTTGATTAACAGGTTTACAATGTACACACGACGCTCTTTGCTGTCGGTGCAGGACTCTCGGAGCATGCGTAAAGCGGCCAGAAACAACAAGTACCTTCATTCTTTGAGGTTGAAAAACCTCAGATCGGCTGTGAAAAAGAAACTTAGGAATGTTAAAAAGCTTAATAGAAAAGCCATCTTAAAAAAACGTAAAGTAAGTTTGACAAGTCGAAGTTAGAACAGTTTGTTAGAGTAACAATGGTTCTGGGAGTACTCGGTTTGCACACTCGGGGTAAAATGAATTGCTTTTTTGTGAATCCAGATTTAGAAAAATTAATAAGGTTCACGATAAAACAATTTTAGTAGGAAGGGGCTAAAGATAGACTAGTTAGTATTAAAGAACCACAATGCACTGCATTTTCGTCGCCCTCTGTTAACCAGAATTTCTTACCATAGAATAGAATTTCGAAAACGCCAAGTTCGGAATGCTGAGACATTAATTAAAGGAAACAATATTAGGTACATAAAACTAGTTTAATTGTAAAAAACAACGAAAAAAGTTTTAAGTGTAAAGAATCATACACGATTTTAACTTAGTCTGTTATAAAATATGATTAACATCGTTTATTTATATCGTTTGAATAATAATCGAACGTAGAATGGTGAAAACTAACAAAAACTTTGGTTTTCTTTTTTCTGAAATTAAATGTGTACTCATACAGGACAGAATAAAAATGGTTTTACATAATAAAAATGTTGCACCACATGTGCAAGGCCCAATTACACAGGGGTACCGACCTTTACACAATTACTAAGTCCTGCCTAATCATATTCTTATAGGATATTAAAATCAAACAAAACTGAATACACATAATACAAAAACAAGTGCAATTACAAATTAACGATTTGAACAATTAACATTTATAATTATTGGGTCCGAACAAACCTAGAAAATCCACAAACCTATAGGAACCAAAATATAAATCAAAATACAAGCATACAAATTAAAGTTTGTTCAACTATTCCAATGCAGTTTAGAAAATGTAAACAACTCTCAAGAAACAACCAAATTGTACAGAAAGATTGATGAATTAAGTAGAGACGATGCATGAGCATTAATTTTATTTTAATTTGATCTAGATTTATGTAAAATGGGATATTTTTTATGTACCAGGATATTTTTTTTAGACTATCAGGATAATTGATCTTGCCACATAATAACTTAACTCCTCTCTAGAAACATAATTGCAACAAAGTTCCCCCATCGTATTGATTTCAACTACTCTCCGAAATTTCTTATGCCTAATTGCCCACATTCGTTGGTTATTAACTCTTAAAAAATGGTTTTGTACTTTTTCTATAATACAGGATTATTCAAAAAGAATGGTGCAAAAGTAAGGTTAATTCATTTGCATACTCCGAGTTGCAAAATCATGAAAATAGAATAAAACTGTTTCTTATATTGAAAAGTTTTAATTTACATTAAAAAAACACATTTATATGCATTACAAATGCTCAATGTGAGCTCCATTAGAAACTCTGCAAAATGATAAACCCCCACAAGAAAAAATCACATGGCGTTAAGTCAGGCGATCTTGGCGGCCAGCGCATCAAAGGACTGTCTTCATTTCCAGAGCGTCCAATCTAACGGTCTGGCAACCTATCATTCAAAAACTCACTCACTTCAGACTTGAAATGGGGAGGAGGACCATCTAACTGGAAAACTAAGTCTGGAACATCATAAGCTGAGGAATGAGCCATTCTGACAAGGTATCTAAGTAAACGATTCCAGTTATAGTACGTTCAATGAAAAAGAAAGATCCATTAACTTTACATTTAGTTTAGGCGAATCTCTCTCGTACTCGATAAACTCTCTTGGCTGTTCTAACCCCCATATTCTTACAATATGGCGATTCACTTGTCCACTGAGATGAAAGGTAGCCTCATCACTAAATACTAATCTCTCAGCAAAGTCATCATTTTCAAATTGCCTAATCATATCATGGCAAAAATCTGTGCGTTTTGGCTTGTCAGAAGGCTTCAATGCTTGTAACAACTGCGGTTTGTACGGTTTTCGTCTCAAACGCTTGTGTAAAACACGTCATACCGTGGACTGTGGTATGTTAATTAAGTTCCCTACCAGCTTTGACTGTCGAGGTTTTTGGACTCCGCTCAAACTTAGCTTCGATTCTCTCCACAGCGTCTGGTGGAGTCTGAGGACGGCCCGAACTCTTCCCGGCACACAAATATCCAGTTGCCTTGAATTGCCTCACCCAAAGAGTTATGCAGTTCCGATGAGGAGCCTCCTTCCTGAATTTGGTCCGAAAGTTCCACCGAACACTAACAATAGCATTAGTACGAGCAAACTCTAAAACACAAAATGCTTTTTCTTGTTTTGTAGTAGCCATTTTTGTTGACAGGCTTCGTGGTACTCAACTAAGCAACTGAGACAAAACATAACCTTGTCAAAACAAACTTATAAACACGACCTTTCCATTGTTGTAACAATCAGCTGTTTGAAATCACGGAAACAGACGTACCAACCGTTTAGTTTTGCACCATTCTGATATTTACAGAGTTTCTAATGGAGCTCACATTGAGCATTTGTAATGCATATAAATGTGGTTTTTAATGTAAATTAAAACTTGTTAATTAATTTAAGAAACAGCTTTTTTCTGTTTTCATGATTTTGTAACTCAGAGTATGCAAATGTATTAACCTTACTTTTGCACCATTCTTTTTGAATAACCCTGTATTTAATATAGTATTTTGTTTATAGAGAAATTCACAATTCCAACCCAGATCTAACTCAACTAATAAATAACATATTATATTCTTTATAAAACCAAATAGATTATATTACATAATATTTCGTTTCTGAATTTCTGAGATGTATACATGTATATAGAAATACCTTTTTTATAGTAGTCGGAGCAATCGCATATATTATTTCTCAAGACTATTTTTTTGTCGGTACGCCATAACTTCCTTAATACATCATCAAATTACATGAATGAGGCATAATTTTAAAGCTTTCCTTAACCACTACACGGGAAAAATAGACAAACAGCTTAAAATTCATGTTTTAATAACAAAAATTGATTTAAAAAACTTGTATATTATACTCTGTATGTTCCTAATGAAAGGCGCCATCTACTAACCATCTGTTTAACTAGCATGACAGCTGTTAGTTAGATTGTTTACACTGTAAGATTGTATAGGGAAACTGTTATTTATAAACCAATGTAAATAAATAAACTTAATTAACTGAATTAAATCAACGTGTTAAATCAGGTAAATGTAGGCCTACTCCGAACTTGCGAAATATTCGCACGGGTCAGCTAGTTCTTAATTATTGTGAAAACACTACATCTGTTTCGCCGATCACAACCGCCTTCGTCAGGTGCAGGACACTTAACTAAAAATACACTAACACAACACTGAACACATACGATATTAAAAACATGATAAAATATTCAGAGGTACTTTTATAACATTTAACGAAGAGCTAGCATCTGAATATTTTACCATGTTTTTAACATCGGATGTGTTCAGTGTTGAGTTAGTGTATTTTATTTTAGTGTCTTGCACCTGACGAAGCCGGCTGTGATCGGCGAAACAGCTGTAGTGTTTTCACAATAATTAGAATTGCTCTGCCTACTGTAAATAGACGGTACCAGAAACTGGCACATACTTTCTCACAAAGACATATAAATTATTAACACGTTCACTGCTAAGGACGCACATGTGAGCTTGACAATGAACACTATGAGAAGCGGCCGACGCACAGTGCTTCGCACGCCAATTTTAAGCATATATTATAGGAGGGTAACTAATAAATATTGTTATTATTAGCTGAATGAGAATTTTTAGAAAGATGCGGTTTTTGGATAAGATTGGGTTTAAGGGCTACAAATAATAATATAAGCCAAATTTTATCAAAATTGTTATAGCCGTTTTTTATAAAAAAATAATAACTGATTTTTTGGGGTTTTTTGGCAAAAAGGGGGTTGTTTTTCAAAATTTTTCAAAGCCTGTTTTCGTGCATCCATATAGGCCTAATTGACATGTTTTGTGAAAATTTGTTCGAAATCAATCGAATAGTTTTCTCTCTAACTTTGTACACATACAGACATACAGACTTACATACAGACAGACATTTTGTAAAAAAAAACACTTTTTTGGACTCAGGGGCTCCAAAATGGATATTTCCACAAAAATCTCAACTTCGATTTTTTTTGCAATCACTATACTTTCTCTATAGTAGCCTATAGTGAGAAAGTAAAAAGGTATTTATCTATACATATAATGAATAACACCTTTAATACGTCAATATTGTGGAAGTATCTTCCTAACCTACAAATTAAACCAAAGGCGAAATGTGTAATTTTATCAAATTTACAAATAATGAAAATAGAAAGACAAATCTTGTGAAATAAGAACTCCTAAATCCTTGAATGTATACCCTAATTCAGTAACTTGATACAATTTTGTTAATAATAACTTGTAGTTTATTTTTTAGAAGCTAAAAATTAATGTCTAAATTTGTCTGTGACATTCGGCAATCATAATTAGTTTTTATATTTGTAAATACATATAAATTGTGAGCACACATGAACTATTCACAAGAATTTAGTTACAATAATTGTATAAAGATTGTTGAATTTTGTAATTTATATAGTACGGTCAATCGGCATATTCAAGTCGATATTAAATATGCAGTCAAATGATTACCAAAATATGCGTTTTATATCAATTAAAATGTTCGATTTCAATGACATACGAACAAGCTGCACATTTTACTCATTTGTGGTAAAATGTACATCTCTGTCAACGTATTAAGGTTGGGACACATATGACCGCACAGTGTTGGCCGTATCTCGGCTCGTTCTCAGTGAGACCACACTTTACCGTAGCACTGTCGTGTGTTGTCCAATTACTAATTGAGTAATTACTTACCTGTAACTTGAATGAGATAGTTTTTCAAATCTGCTCCTTGTAGTCCACGTTTCTATATTTCTCGTTGAACGGGAAACTTTCGAATTTCTTCGATGAGTCTTTCGGGATCCATACCGTGGCCGCACCGTCAACGTGAAAAAGTAAACAAAACTTAACTGGCATGAGCTAAAGACTTGACATTTTAAATATATGTCAGAACTGGATGACAATACAATATTCAATCGGAGTTCGGTTTCCGTCATGTATGTCTATCTGTCTGTCTGTCTGTCCGGGTAGAACTTTGCAATCGAGTTTAAACTAACTTCCCAATGAGATAGAAACTAGAAATTTTAAATATATGTCAGAACTGGATGGTAATACAATATTCAATCGGAGTTCGGTTTCCGTCATGTATGTCTGACTGTCTGTCTGTCTGTCTGTCTGTCTGTCCGGGTAGAACTTTGCAATCGACTTTAAACTAACTTCCCAATGAGCTAGAAACTTGAAATTTTCAATATATGTCAGAACTTAATGACAACACAATATTCAATGGATGGCAATACAATATTCAATCGGAGATCGATTTCCGACATGTCAGTCAGTCTGTCAGGGTAGAACTTAGCAATCGAGTTTAAACTAACTTCCCAATGAGCTAGAAACTTGAAATTTTTAATATATGTCAGAACATAATAACAATACAATATGTAATGGATGACAATACAATATGTAATGGATGACAATACAATATTCAATCGGAAATCGATTTCCGTCATGTCTGTCTGTCAGGGTAGAACTTTGCATTCGAGTTTAAACAAACTTCCCGATTATTAGTGTTTCTAAACTATATTATACTATAAATTATAATATATCCTCCAAAAATCACTCAAAGTGTAAAGTTTTGGGGTGCCTTACCTACTTCTAGTATCTACTGGCTGCGCCCCACGTTTTTTAATCTTCAAGTCTTATAAATATCTCCATAACCACTGAAAATTCGCCCTCAAAATTTTAGAATGCCCTACGGAAAATTATTTTATACTTTTTAGTTCCTTTTAAAAACGTGGTATATTAAAAATGATTTTTTTATTTAATTAATTATTTTGATTGTAAATGAGCTGTTACCCCCCCCCCCCCCCCCCCCACCCCTTAGACGTAACTATTTAAATTGCGTGTGTTATTATTTATTTTATTTCCTATAAAACACTTTTATCTTGTAAGAAATAAATGTACAAAATTTCAGCTCTCTAGCTTTAAGGAAAGAACAACAATTAATATTTATTGTTTTAGGGGTTGTTTCAACCCTTAAATCAAAATTAATTCTAGCCTATGTTACTCAGGGATAGTGTATCTTTTTATTAGTAAGTTTATTTTTTTCAATCGGTTCAGTAGTTCCAGAGATTAGCCCCTAAATACAAACAAACAAACAAATTTTACGATTGTCGTGTGGTTTGTTTTAAATGAGAGAAAATGTTGGCACTGTTATCAAAAAAATATGAAATGTCACTTTATTTCATCGGAATATTTGTAAGGGTACTTTTAGGGGTTCTTTAGATTTAGGTTACAATCCTATTTTCATACCTATTTCTGCAGATCTACCGTTTAGATTTTCGTACAGTTTCTTTTAAAAGAAAAACATGTTTGCCAATATTATCAAAAAATTATGAAATCTCATTTTTATTTCATCGTTATATTAATAAGGGCACTTTTGGAGTTTTTTAGGTTTTATTTTACAACCGCATTGATACCTATTTCTGGATATCTACCGGGCTGATTGTCGTGTGGTTTGTTTTAAATGTTGGCATTGTTATCTAATCATTATTACAGCGAAATCCCAAAAACCTATTTAAACACTACTTAGTTCCATTTTGAAACTTTTCCTTCTTTATTATGAATTAGACTACTGTATATAATATACTGGCCCATTTCTGGCCTATTCTGATTTAACATTATTTACCCAAAATCAACCTCTTTTCACGAACTTATGAAAACCATATTTCAAACCAATAAACTTTTAAGTTCGTGAAATGATTACAACTTGTCATCTTTATCTGCTATCCTGGAGCAGGTAAAATTTTAAGTAAACATCCCTCCCCCCTCTTTTTTTGGGTCCTAGCACGGGCTCTTGTTATTGCGCCCTGTAGGGGTTTATCAGATAAAATTTTACATTTTTTTAATTTGATGAATTTTATTTTCTATTATTTTTAGTTCTTGTTTAAGTAAGTTATTTGTTTTTCAATAATTTTTCGTTTGTAAAAATTTTCCCCAGATGTATTATTTTTACGTTTTTCTATTTAAACTTATGATTTTCGGACACAATATGTTTGACTATTTTCGAGATCTTGATAACGAGAATCGATTTATACTCTCGAAACGTAGCGTCCCGTATTATTTCTTTACACACAAATGATGCCAAATGTCAGAACAAAAAATTGTAATAAAAATACGATCAATCCATCGTTAGATATGAATTTTAAAACCAGAGTTAGGGTAATGTTTAAATTAGTGCCCAATGGTACAAGCGTACAAAATAGGACCATGTGTGATCCTTAATGGCTGTTGGCTGGTGCTTTAATCTAAAATATTATATCGTCATTTGATTTCATTACTTTTTTAAATTTTAGATTGTTGTCAGAAAAACACGCAATAAAGAAAACGATTCCCAAAGCACTTCAAACAGTCTGATGATACGACAGGAAGAAGTAAAGGGTGGAACGGAAGTCCCTAGTCCTTCGCAAGTAAGTATTGAAATAACTCCGTTTTCAATATTGTAACTACTTCATATTAAGTTGAAAGTATTATCTATTTTAGATTGTGTACATTTCGATTTACCGGTATTTAGTTGTACACAACTGTTAGGGCAAACGGGGTGGTGGCAGAACGAATGTAACCTCGGAAGCAGGATACTATTTAATAAACGACCAAAACTTTCAGGAACTTATATACCCGAGTCAATTTTATACTCAAAACACTGTAGAGAAGATGCATGTCCCTTTCTTCCTCTAGACATACATTTTGACACCTTAAGCGCAAAATAATAATACACATTAGTAGAGGGAATAAGATGGTTTTACCCCAGGGTGTTCCAGGGTGTGCCAGGGTCTCCACCAACCACAAAATTTGCCCCAAAAAATCCTCCCTCCACCCCCAAAATACCTCCTACAACCCCCTTTTTCCATCCCTGGCCCAAAAATTCTACCCATCGCCTCCCACCTACCACCCCCTTGTTAACGCCCCACCCAATTATTTCCGGGTCACCCCTTACCCCAAAAATTCATCCCAACCTCCCCAAAAACTTTGACTAAACATAAATCCCACCCCCACCTTTTTTAAACCATATCCAAGGTTACCCTCTCCCCTATAAACCTAAGGCTAAAATCAACTCTCTCTTTTAACTCAGGTGGATCCATGACTAAAAATAAATCCAAACCCCACCTTTTTTAAACCTTACCCAAGGTTACCCTCTCCCCTATAAACCTAAGGCTAAAATCAACTCTCTCTTTTAACGCAGGTGGATCCATGACTCAAAATAAATCCCACCCCCATATAAACCTAAAGTTGAAAACAACTATCTTTTATTTTTGAAATCCTAATACAAGGTTTCACCATCATCCATAAACCTAAAGCTTTCCGATATGGACTTTTAACATACAAGCTCGACCCCAAAGTGTTTAACATTGTGTACATACATTTTTTATACTCATCTTCTATTGTGCTTATAAAAAGTCTGATCTCTAAAAAAATAATCAGTAGTCAAAATTGACTCTAGATGGATTCATCAATTTGCAGCAATAATTTCAGGTCCTAGTGGATGTGGGAAATCGCAATTTGTCATGAATTTTATAAAACATATAAAATCAATGTGTAATGTTGACTTTGAAAATATTTACTGGCACTATTCAGAATGGCAACCACCGTATAGTATTCCAAATGTAATATTCAAAGAAGGTAATCCAAATATGAACGATTTTAGTGGCATTTCACCGAACTTAATCATAATAGACATTTTAATGTGAGAGTCAGACGGTTGGGTTGTGGATCTTTTTACTAAAGGATGTCACCATAAAAATATAAGTGTTTTTTATAACTCAAAATCTATTTCATTAAAGTAAGGGACAACGTGATATATCACTTAACGCTCATTACATTGTATGCTTTAAAAACCCTAGAGATAAAACTCAAATTTGACATTTAGCCCAACAAATGTATCCAGAAAATCAAAAATTCATTCAAGAAGCATTTAATGATGCAACCTCTGAACCACACGTATACCTGGTAATGCATATGAAACAAGCAACTCCTGATGAAATAAGATTTAGAACCACAATATTTCCATCTGATGAATATAATTATGTATATGTACCAAAAAAGAAATAAACACATTTTAAAACAAAATACTTAATTATTATATACCTCAACATTAATTGATTTTCCTGTAATATAGGTGATAGTATAAAAAATATATAAAGTAATGTAAGTCATAAAAAAGGTTAGTAACTCAACATGAATCGAAGGGCTAAAAAGTATTCCAATATGGTTAGGGCTCTTTCATTATTGACTCCTAAAGAAAGGAAATAGATAATAAAAGTAGCCGACAACGGATTAATACAAGCAGTCTGTGAGTGTGCATTAAACGTGTTAAATGATAACGTCCCAGTTAGTAAAAAACAAAAGTGTAATTTGTCCCGACATAAACAGATATTAAGAAATCTTGTTATAAGAGGTGGGTCGTGGAAAAAGAAAAAGCAAATCTTAATTCAAAAAGGTGGAAGTGCTTTGCTACCAATAACTAAGTACGATATTGCAAAGTGTTGTACACAACATAGTTGGTTAAAAACATGGAGAATGTTAAAAAAATGATTTTAATACCTCAAGAAAGTCTACAAAAGTTCCAAAAAAAATCAACATATTACTTCTACATTTAGTGATTTAGATAAGGATATGTTAAAGTTGTTGAATGAAAAACATCTTGACAACAGAGAAAAGTGATTACAATATCAACAAATATTACAAAGATATTTACATTTCACCAATCAAGAGCGATCACCACTTCAAATATCAATAGTTGAAACAGATAGTGGGACTAATAAAATAGAGAGGGGGTTTTGAATCAAACTATACCACTACGATTTGGAGTTAAACATGAAGAAATTTTGGAATCAATACCTCGAACTTAGCAACAAGATGCAGTAAATTTGTTAAAAAGGATTGAAAGAGGGAACCTAATTTCATGGGACTCATTTGGTGTTGTTAAAATAGAAGGCATACCAATTACCTCATCAAATATTATTGATGATTCGATTAGACATAAGAAAACATCAAACCCCAATGGCTGGCAACAATTTCTAGATGCACTAAAGAAAATGAATGTCCCCAGAAGTTTTATAACAAATCCTAGACGTCGTGATTACATAGATTTGTCTAAAGATGATGTTTTAAACCATTTAGAAAGTACCAAAGATGACATAAAACATACGCATAAGAAACTACTGGATCCATTGTTCAGTTATCCGAAGACCGGAACACACAATTTAATAAACGCAAACGGCTCCACTCTAATTAACCAACAGCAGATAGAACCATCTACAACTGAGAGTTCGGCCTCTACACCACTACGCAGACCACAAAGACTACCAATTACACCTGAAACCCCGCATAAGAAAAAGTGGAGTACTTTTAAATTATAATATGGAAAATGTACT
>JAGFPH010000176.1:254607-267372 GCA_018207615.1 Philaenus spumarius | reverse complement strand
GTACTTAGTAAAATTGATTACGATTCATTGAATCCTACTGGTTACACGGGAGCCAAACCGCTTGTAAAAGCTATGAAAAATAAATATAAAGAAAAAGAAGTTAAATACTGGCTGCAATCCCAAGACACATATACACTACATAAACAAAAACGCAAACATTTCGAAAGAAATCAATATACTGTGTATGATAATAAAATATAGACGAATTGTGGCAAGCTGACTTGAACGATATGTAGGGACTCAGAAAATTTAACGATAACAACAATTACATTCTTACAGTAATAGATGTCTTTAGTAAATACGCATTTTCCGAACCTTTAAAAAATAAGACTGGAAGTGTTGTGATAAGTGCGTTTGAAAAAATAATCAATAATAGTGGACGAAGACCAAAAAATCTTCAAACAGATAAAGGTACTGAGTTAACATCGAAAGAAGTTAGAAAGTTTTTTAAAAAGGAAAACATTAATTACTTTACAACAAAAAATTCAGATGTTAAAGCAGCAGTTGTGGAAAGGTTTAGTCGTACTTTAAAAACTAGAATGTGGAGATATTTAACACATAAAAATACTTATAGATATATTGATGTTCTCAATAACCTAATGAGTGCTTACAATAATTCATATCATAGAAGTATACAAATGAAACCAATCATTATTAATGTAAATAAATCAAATGAATTCGATGTTTGGAATAGTTTGTACAATAAATCCACTAACCCACGTAAACCAATAAATTCAATGGGTGATAATGTTAGGATTACAACGGTTAAAGGATATTTTGATAAAGGTTATGAGTCGAGTTGGAGTGAAGAAATATTTAAAATAAGGAATATATTAGAGTTTCCAATTCCACTCTACGACCTTGAAGATTTGAACGGGGTTGAAGTAGATGGACACTTTTATGAACATGAATTACAAAAATAGTCCAGTCAATATGTACTAAAAATCGGGGGTCGTTGGAAAAAAATCGGAACTTTCTGAAACTTTGGAATGTTATTTGTGACCAACCACTAGTGTTAAATCCAAAAGATCGCCCTGATTAACCCATTGCAAATTTTAGGGGGACCAAAAAACTGTGATTTTTTGGGACGTTTTTCAGTTTTTGGGTCATAACATTTTTTCCTTGCGTCCTACGACTTTGACCACTCTATTCACTTTTGCAGATCATTAAATTTCCTACAATTTAAATTACTCAAACTTATATTTTAACCCCATAGTTACTGAGATACAGAGGTTCAAAAATGTGCAAAATTTACCAAAATAGCAAAAAACGCCAGATAACGCTGGTTTTTGCTATGTACCTGGCATTTTAAGTAATATTGAATGACATTATGGTTCTTTTATACATAGTCTAATGTTACATAAACCCTTCCCTCACACCCCCCACCTCGGTACCCATCCCCCCTCGAACCACCGGAGTCACTGACAGCGTGCTTGCTCGCTGGACGTTGGGTATGTTGTGCCTGCAGAATGTTTGCGAGCAGATAGAGACATTTGCTGACGTACGTTCAAGTACTTCAGAACAGCACGTCGAAATTAGGTCTGCACGTGTAAAGAGGGACAACCAGGACATTGGAAAGCTACGTGTATGGTTTACAGAGCATCCACCTTTTCTTGACATAAAAGATATCGTGTCTTTGGTCACAGGTACCATCGGTAGTGAATTAGTAAACTGCCACTCTGCAAGGAACATTGGGATCTGCAACTTGAAAATAATAGTGGGACAATATTTTGGAAACGTAAAGCTGAAAAGAAAAGATAAGGTCATCACTCTGGCTTATGATTCATGTTCGGTGAAAATTGCGGACAAGAAATTCGTAGTCGACTCACTAACCCTTTTTTAACGAGTTTGTGTCGCCAAACAGTCAGACGAGGACCTTAAGGACTGTTTGCTTACGAATTGACACCCTTTCCCATGTCTCTTTTCTCTGACGGTGGAATGCGGAAAGGAACAAAGTCGTTGATGTATTCAGCATTCAAGCCAGTTGATACAAAATTAGAAGGTAGGAAATGTGCCGTGATAGATGGAGGGTATCTTCTACACAAGATCGTGTGGAATAAAAGCACCACACCTATGTTCAAATCAGTGTTCAAGGTGTATGTGGATTACGTTAAAAGAAACTTTGGACGTGATGCCGTTGTTGTCTTTGATGGTTACCCTTCTGATGACCTTTCCTATCAGAGCACTAAAGCTAAGGAACGATCTCGACGGGTACTGATCCATTCGGCCACTAAATTTGTCTTTTCATCATCAACATCAGTGACAGTGGCACAAAAATCCTTTCTCGCCAACGACACGAATAAAAGGAACTTGATATCAATGTTGATGGCTGAAATGGAATCAGCTGGGATTGAGGTAAAGCAGACCAAAGAAGATGCTGATTTACTAATCATCCAAACAGCCATTCGCAAGGCCAACGATGACTACGACAGCATTGTTATGAAGATGTAGACCTACTCGTCTTAATGACTGGACTTGCTTCCTCCCACCGTAACATATATTTCCAGAAGAGTGGAAGAGGAAACGCCCCCACGTTGTTGTACTCAACATCGTCGTGTAAATTCCAGCCGAAAGATGTTTTATTTTTACATGCTATAAGTCGATGCGACACCACGTCAGCCCCATACGGTATTGGAAAAAAAGAGTTTGCAGCCCTTTTGAAAAAACACCTGCTTTGAGTACCATATCGGTCATTTTCAACCAGCCTGATGACACACGAAAGCAGATTTCTGAAGCAGGGAAAATGTTTATGGTGGTCCTGTATGGGGGAACCATGGGCACGGATAACCTTGGCCAGCTGAGGTATAAACTCTTCACAACATCTGTGGCCAAACTGAAGTTCCAGCTCGCCAAATTACCGCCTACCACAGACACTGCCGCATACCATGCGTTATGAGCGTACCACCAGGTACAAAAGGAACGAAATGTCACCTTTGGCATGGGGATGGTCGCTGACAAGAAGAGGTACACTTCCCATAACCACCACCAGAAATGCTGCACCTGATTCAATATTAAAAAATGTATCCTGCAAGTGCACGAAAGGATGTAGTTCAGCTGCAAAAAAGCCGTTCTGCGTTGTTCGACACTATGCAAAAACTGTTGCGGCAATTCATGTGACAATGCTCCTGAAACCAACCTCCAAGAAAAGGATTCAGAAGGAGAATGTGGAGAGGAGTCCACAACAGCCGTGACGGAGGAAGAAGATGCTTATGAAGATATCTAAGGATACAGGTAACTACTATTTACCGTACTTATTATATTTTATTATTTATTTAACAATTGAAAGAAGGTTTAATTAACTTTTTACAACTGTTTATAACGATAGAGGTAAGGGGGGAAGAGTGATGATTTTTGAATGGAATGATTGTCAATGTTTTTTATATTATGTAATATGCGAGGTTTCCTATTGATGGTGGTTCGGGGGGATGGGTTTCGGGGTGGGGGTGAGGGTTTGGATGGGTTTGGGGTGGGGGGGAAGGGTTCATGTAACATTAGACTATGTATAAAAGAACCATAATGTCAAAGAATACAATAATAGCAGGTAGTTGTATCCTGGCCAACATTCCATTACAACACGATTTTCGATGCTTTTTCCACTATGCAATATGCAAGGTTTCCTAGTGATGGTGGTTCGAGAAGGGGAAGGGTCGGGGGGATGGGTTTCGAGGCGGGGGGTGTGAGGGAAGGGTTCATGTAACATTAGACTATGTATAAAAGAACCATAATGTCATTCAATATTATTTAAAATGCCAGGTACATAGCAAAAACCAGGGTAATCTGGCGTTTTTGCTATTTTGGTAATTGCCATAATTTTTGAACCTCTGTATCTCGGTAATTATGCTGATAAAATACAAGTTTGAGTAGTTCATATTGTATGAAATTTAATGATCTACAAAAGTGAATAGAGTGGTCAAAGTCGTGGGACGCAAGAAAAAAATGTTATGGCCCCAAACTGAAAAAAGTCCCAAAATATCGCGGCTTTTTGGCCTCCCTGAAATTTACAATGGGTTAATCAGGGCGATCTTTTGGATTTAACACTACTGGATGGACTCAAACAACACCCCAAAGTTTCAGAAAGTTCCGAATTTTTTCTACCTCAAATGTAGGCCCTACATATTGACTGAACTAAAAGTAATTATATCTAAACATCGAACTTTCAAAATAGATAAAATACTCAACTCTAAAGGAAAAGGTGTTAGTAAAAAAGTACTTGTGAGTTGGTTCGGATATCCTTCAAGTTTTAACTCTTGGATAAAAGCTTCTGAAGTTAAATTGAAAAAATGAACGATCAATTCTATTTAACTCTTCCCAGTAATAGCTCTATGTCATACTTTCCGGCTAATACTATTACAAAATTTAAAACACAACTACCTCGTAATATAAAACTTGCTGGTGAATGGGAAGTTGCTTTGGCTGAAGTTCAATATCCAAATTCATTTCTCACCGTCGTTGAAGACAAAAATTACATATATATTTATAACAGTGATCCTTTAATCGGGCTACTACCATTACAACTTACTCCAGGAAACTATACCAATGAAAGAATATTATTGAAGCTTTAAACAATGATATACAAATTGGTAGATATATTCAATTTGATTTTGATGAACTTTCACAACTTGTATCACTAAAAGCTTTATCAGATAAGGTGACACAAATAGAATTTTCACCAACTTTAACCATACAGTTAGGTTTTGATCCCATGGAGACAGATTTAATTAATAACAACATAGCATCATACCCTGCTAATGTAGGACTCGGCCTACCAAGTCAAATGTATATTTACTGTGATATAATAGAATCACAATATGTTGGAGATGTTATGAGTCAACTTCTGAGAGTTGTGAACATAGACTCGTCTAAATATAGATATGCATCGCATTCGATGGTTGAATTTTCTAAACTCCATTATGTAACAATCTTGAGAACCGATTTCGATAGTTTGGAAATTGATTTAAGGGATACATTTGACACTCCATTACCATTCAAGTTTGGGACGTTAAGTGTGAAACTTCATTTTAAACGACGCAATTACAATGAATCAAATGAACTTATATGATCCTTATCTAGCTTATTACAGACATCAAGTTGGTGGTGGAGTACTTAGTGTATATAAGGTACCCCATATCAGAGAGGTCATGGAATAGGAAGCTTTCTTGGTGGTCTTATGCTGACTATAATACCGCTAATAAAGGATGGTAGTAAAACTATTGGTCGTGAAGCTTTAAAATCTGGAATAAATATTTTAGGCGACATAGTACAAACAGGAGATCCTAAATATGCACTTAAAAATAGAATGAAAGAATTTACAGGAACGTTAAAACGTAAAGCTGACAAGAAAATTGATTCAGTAATGTCCGGGTCTGGATATAATAGTAGAAGATGAAAGTAACAACTCAGTCTCTTACAAAACTCCTTGGGAAAAGGGTCAAGAAAAATAAAGTGAAAAAGGACATCTTTTCCTAATAGCATGGCATTTCTACACCAACAATCTTGTGAGTGTACAAAATCAGAACTAGATTTACCTGCAACACAGACGAGTATAGAAAGTGGACAATGGATACAATATAAACCGATATCTGCATTATCCGATGATTCACCAATTGAGTTTGTTATCCCATGTCAAGGAGACGAATACATTGATTTATCAAATTTTAAAGTAAAAATCTTAAAATCTGATGGTTCAAGTTTAACAGAATCAGATAAGGTTGGACCTGTAAATAATTTTCTACATGCATTGATCGGACAGTTGGACAGTTGGATTTGAATCAGAAACTAGTTTCTCCACCGAATAATACTTACCCTTATAGATCGTATATTGAAACGTTATTAAACTATCGGTCTACTGCTAAAGAATCTCACTTAACATCTGCATTATGGTATTCAGACAAACCGGAGTACTTGGACGATATCAACGATGGTAACAGCGGACTTGTAAAATGACGTACATTTACAACTTTAAGTAAACCTGTGGATCTAATAGGACATCTTCATAGTGACATATTTAATCAAGAAAAGTTTCTTCTAAATGGTGTCGAATTAGGTCTTCGTCTGATACGAACAAGGGTTGCTTTCAGTCTTATGTCATCAGAATCTGTATATAAAATAAACTTAATGGAGGCAAATCTGTTTGTTAGAAAAATTAAAATTAATCATTCTGTCTTTATCGCACATACTAAAACACTTGAAATAAGTTCTGTAAAATATCCTATCACAAGGGTGGAAGTAAAAGCACTCACTATCCCTACAGGTGTGCAAGGAAAGACGTTAGATAACATTTTTCTTGGTCAACTAACAAAACATGTAATTATTGGTTTAGTTAGTAATAAAGCATTCATTGGAGATTTTAAAGCCAACCCATACAACTTTAATCATTACAAAACCAATTTCTTTTCGCTTTACATTAATGGGCATCAAATTCCTTCAAAACCAATTCAACCCGACTATAAAACCAACAGTTTATATGTACGTGCTTACCACACTTGTTTTCTGGAACAGGAATTCATTTTATGAATGATGGAAATGCTATGAGATTATTACCCAAAAGGATATTGTCTGATGGCTTTTGATTTAACACCCGACCTCTCAGCAAATTTAATGACACATTGGAATCTTATACGACATGGAAGTTTACGAGTTGAAATCAGGTTCGAATCGGCATTGACTGAAACTGTAAACTGTATCGTATATGGCGAATTTGACAATTTTATAGAAATTGATAAACATCGAAATATTATATCCGATTTTGGTGGATAAAACAGATAGTAAAGTGTAAAATAATCTAGTTTAGAGAATGAATCCAAATCACTAAGTTGTGTTAAACAATGAATAGTCTAGAGATACAAAACTGTTTGTCCCAACTACCTATTTCTAATACTGGAGTCTATGCATCAGATCAATTACCACTTCTAGCTAGACCATGTTCTGCATTCGTTGTAAACACTGACCCCATTTTAGACCCGGCTCATATTGGATTGCAATTTTTATAAGTTCTACTGGAAGATTGGAATATTTCGATAGTTATGGAATTGCACCGAGAATTCCTTCGCACCTACAATTTATTCTAAACAATTCAACATCGTTTGTGTACAACGATCAGAAGTTACAAAGTGTTTATTCAACTGTGTGTGGTAAATATTGTGTACTTTTTTTATATTTTCGTGCAAATGGATATACAACGAGAGACTTTATTTCATTAAAATGAATTGTGTAATGATATATTCATATCTGATTTGTTTAATTGTATATACATTAATGAGTTTGTATTATATATAAATAAATTATATGAATGAGAAAAAATATGAGTCTTAATTTTATGAAAAAACCTTATAATTTCCATTATATTTATATATCTTGATTTTGTAATAATAAGTCCCATCACCAATTTTCAAGGGCTTTAGACCTTCATTGTATCAAAAATGGTTTCAACAATTTTACATATTTAGGTTTTATCTTAAATAAATAAATTTACTTAGTGAAACAAATGTATATTTTTTAATAGTTATAAACGAACAATTAAAAAAAGTGGTGAATTTTAACAAGGCTGGTTTAAACCTATTATTACTCTCAAGATATTATAAATATATATATTGTATAGTGACTGTAAGAAGTTAATAGTAGGTGCATACATAAAGTTATCACAAATATTATGTATTCTTGTACAAGTCTACTTCGAATACAATTATTAATATTATAAGAATTGTATTCAAGAAAAGTACTTACCATCAACATACTATTTATTTATTTATTCACATCAAACATTTTGTGGATGACTTTTTTTATTTACCATTAAATATTGACTTGCAGATTTTTAGGCCTGCCGTCGATCAATATTTGTTGGGCATACCTGTGGTGGAATAGTTTTTTGTAAACATTTAGACATCATTATGATTTATCCATTGATGTTATTTTATTCACATCAAACATTTTGTGGCTGACTTTTTTTTATATTTACCATCAAATATTGATTTACAGATTTTTAGGCTTGTCGTCGATCAACATTTGTTGGGCATACCTATGATGGAATTTTTTTGTAAACATTTGGACATCATTATTATTTATCCATTGATGTTATTTTATATGTGAGGCTGAACATGAATACCAAATATTTATGATCACAAAGTATGTCTTATAAAAAGTACTTTAATTTGATTACTGTTTGCGTTCCGAAGTTGACACAGATACTTTTATCTCTTATTGTTTTACTCAATGGTATTTCCATTATTAACTATCATGAATTAAGCCTCTTCACACTCATTCAAAAAGCAATCAAATGAAGTTGTTATAAATATTCTATGAGAAAAAATTAAAAACGTGATGTGAAATGTTTTCCAAATGTTACGGTGACTAAACAATTAATTAAACAACATTTTTCTATTTTGTGAATATGAATTTAACCTAAATATTTAGTTGTCTAAGAGAGAAATGTCCATGCGCAAGAGTATCTCTATATTATTGGCTAATATATGTCTTTTAGTATCCTGAGCTGATAGTGACAATTTGTTTGTTTCAATAGTATATACATTGTGCTGAAAACTACGTATACTATTATTTTGAGTGTACAACTCTTTATTATTAAAAAGGCAATCATAGTAGTGTTTAAAAGTATTTTTTTTGAATTTACTGCGAAGACCGACAAACTCTTCAATAACACTACCTGATGCTTCATCCTTGAACTTTTCTAACACCTTTTTATTAGAATTTGAGAACAAGGGGTGATTTTTCGGGTAGTTGCTAGTGTCAAAATGTGTTATGTTTAGTTTCCTATCTTCATACAAGTCTTCAGTTTGTATTTCATATATGAAGCTGTCGGTGTCTGTATACTGTAGTTTAAATCTATCTACACCATACATAGGGAGCATTACATCATAATGGAATGCGTACATATGTACTTTACTAGTATCTAGTATACACTGTCCTAAATAGATCGGTTTGTTCAGAATCATTTTGGTTTTTTTCTAAGTGAATTCCCACCAGATTTTCGCTATAAATAGTTCAATCTATAAAATTGCTTTTAGCTACTAATTTTTCCACTTTTGCTGCTGAAGAAACAAGTCGAATATCTATACGATTACGTACATTTTCCATAGATTTACCAATTGTAACATTAACCATCAATTTATAGAAATCTTTTTCAAAATCTGTGGTCGCTATTGTCCGCAAACTGGTGTTTAGATCAACATATTTCTTAAGCCATGCCGACTGTGTAAATTTTATTACTCTATAGACAATTTTTTAGCTTGTCCGTGTTGAATAGCTTGTTTTAATGTTCTATAGTGACCGATGTATTTGTCTTTATCATATAAAGTAGTCATTAATCTCTTGTTAATCCCCTCTCCTCTTTGTTCACAACAGAAAGGGAAATCGTTGTGCAAGTTGTGTAAGGATTCGGGGTAAGTTAGATCTACTTGTAAGACGTATTCTTCGTCGGCTGTATCGGATGTAGACATTAGGTCTAGTTCACTAATCTCAGATTCGTTCAAGAATTTGAAGCCATGTGTTGGTAGATATTGCACCATACAAGTTCCGTACAAATTATTCGAGTCAACGTAAGTTATGTATTTTGATGGTTTTTTACTGTCGAAACGAGTAAGGCAGTCTTTATTATTAGCACAGGAGTAACGTCTACAACATTGACTAATTCCACCACGAATCCCTTGTTCAAACATGAGATGCATGTCAAAATCAGTCAAAAGTTCTAGTTTTACATCTGTTACTTTTAACATAGAGTCCCAATCGTAACCAGGTAATGTGTAATAGTATGCAGGATCAAGATTGTATGTTTTTAAAGATACGCATCTAAAGTGTTCGAAAACATCGGTTAGGATTAGTAAGTCGGCCAAAATATAGAGGTCTGAGTATTCACCTAAAGTGTTTACTCCAAATGTCTCCCATAGTTTTTGTGCGTGTAAATAATCCTCACAAGTAATGTCAGAATTACTTAAGCGACTGTAAAAAGTTTCTATAGGTGGTAGTTGTGTGTCTTCTAATTTTTCATTGTCTGTGATATATTCCTAGGGGAATACACCTT
The DNA here is from genome assembly GCA_018207615.1 of Philaenus spumarius. Taxonomy (NCBI): domain Eukaryota; kingdom Metazoa; phylum Arthropoda; class Insecta; order Hemiptera; family Aphrophoridae; genus Philaenus; species Philaenus spumarius. The sequence continues at coordinate 257,342 of JAGFPH010000176.1, read as the reverse complement.
TCCTGATCATTAAATTAATTTTCTCCTGTTCATAAAATTTTTCTCTAGTATTTATGAAATTTTGAGAACCAAGATTTTCTGCCAAAGAAGCCAGACTACTAGGTAAGAAACGGAATGTGTCTAGAAACCTAATTTGCATTGTTTGTCTTTTACCGTGTTCTACTCTGACAGTCTTTGAAAATGAAATATATTTTTCCTCCGAATTTGGTATGACTTGAATTTCTTCACTGTCGTATCCTAACTCTCTCACAATAAAATGACTATCGTATCCACTCAAATTGTGCATAAACACTGGGACAAATCTTTGTTCTTGGAAGTTTATGTTGCAAGAGTTATGTGCTGGGCCTGTATGTTTCCCTGTCGCATGATCGTGATCGCGGACTTTTTTATTTGCTTCAGGAAAATCACCCTTTTTACAAATATAACATATTTTAGAATTGTTGTGATATTGCTCTTCATCCGGAGTTAGGGGGAACATTTGAAGTCTATTGGCATACAACATTTCGTTCATTTGCTTTACATCTTTTTTTTAGCGACTGCATAAAGTGTTTTGCAGTATCGTGGCAACGGAACACTCCAAGTTCAGAAAATACATTTTGAGTGTCCTTGATGAGGTATGCATGGAATATGTTTTTGGTACTGTATTGTATATTTATGTTGGGGGTTGGGGAATGGACCTTCAATCGGGGTTAAGATGCTTTCAAAGTCAGCGTATACAACAAATCTAACTCTATGACTTCGATTATAGTTTTTAAAATGTATTTCCTTTTCTACAGGTATGTCTGTACGTAACGGTGTATTTATAGCACATAACATCCTGTGTTCTTCTAATTTTTGAAATCTAGTTTTTCCATACTGATCATCAAAATATGTAAAACATCGTTTACATACTTCTACTGAATTGGCACGTTTAGTCAGTTGGTTACGAACTAATTTGTTAAAATTTGAAATGTATGAGTAATGGGAATGATTCCCTTTCTCACATGTATACAATAGATCGCGATGGTCATTTTTTTCTTCTTTACAAACTTTAATGGGGTCTTATACGTTGTCTTTTTCATCAATTCCAAAAATATTAATACTAATGTTGTTGGCTTTTTCAAATTTAGGGATGTATTTAATTTTAACAGGGTACTCGATACAAGTCCAATTATATTTCATATCGAGTTCCAGTTTATTAGTATATGAACTCATCCGATTGGCGTGTTTCAGTTCAACAAAGGGTGTCAACACAGCAAACTTGAAACAGAAATTATCACTATTTTGCACATTTATTACAGAATGTGTACTTTAGATTTTTTTGGGAAGTTCAATATATTTACTACCCCTTAAAGGTTTGTATTTATTAACCCTTATTTAAAATTTGTGAAGTTGGAAAAAAATAAACCCTGAACCTTTCAACTCGCATTCACTTTTTTCACGCAAGATTTTCTCCAAAGATGTGTTACAAAACTCATCCAAATCTGTGCTACGAAAAAGAGGAATGTTACGAGTTTTAAAGCTACGCATACACATTTCTTTCTTAAAATTAATAAACTCACATTCAGTAAAAATGTTGGCTTTAATTGCTTCATTAGTTATTAAAGAATCTTTTAATACATTGATGATATGGGGTTTTAACACATTGAAGAAAAAACCATGTAGATTAACAACTAAGTCAATGAATTTATTAAGAGTGTATGTTTTAAGTCTGCATTCAAAAGATGTTTCTATTTCTATAAAAAAACATTGTCCGGTTTTGAATGTGATGTGCTGGGTTGAGGTGTGTTATCATCTATGTTGTGTGAAGTACTTACTGTTAGACATGTTTTTTTAGGTTATGAGTTTTAATGTGTTGAGTTAGATTATCTTTTCTGTTAAATGATTTGTTACATATTTCACATTTGTATACATCATCACTTTTATGAGTATGTATTAGTGAATGTCGTTTAAATTTATTTATTAATTTAAATGGTTTTTGACATATCTCACAATTAAATAATACACCTTGATTATCATGTACTATTTTTGTATGTACATTAAGTGTTTTTTTAGAAGCAAATGATTTATTGCAAGGAGAACATAATTCAGGCATTTTTATATAAAGTACTATACAATACTGGAAAAACAATAAAGTAAAATTACCACTTTAGTAGATCACAGAGGGAATACAGAAGCTGTCTCACTTGGAACTGTTAGATAAACCAAAGTGACCCCTACCTTTATACACACAAGTGTGTCAACATCACTGAGTTTCTAACTAACTTATTTTTGTATTTACGCCGATGGTATATTGTGAAATGTTGTAGAAAGTAAATAGATTCGTTACAAAAACAATCTATAAATATTGAATTAGCCGAAATCAGCTTTCTCAGGAAATGTTTACAGTTGTAATTCTCCAAGTTACCATCAATTAATGGGATATGCGCATACACTTTCTAATGACTTAAGGCGTTTCGATAGAAATAAACACTTTTGCAATGTAGGCCTATACTCAATTAGTTTCACTATTCTGTGAACTATTTATTTTTGGTGGGCTTACAAGTTCCGGCTTTGAGAATGACGGATTAATAGTATGATCGATTATGTTAAAAGATAATTTTTAATAATCTTTTTTGTAATAAAAAATGTTTGGTGGGGTAAGAAGAGGGTAAATAAGTTGAATGTTTTGTTATATACAGGGTGGTCCATATGTATGGGAACACCTCAATAAATTGGAAATTGTTATAGATGTAATACTGTAATTTTCAGGATAA
>JAGFPH010000176.1:223081-244607 GCA_018207615.1 Philaenus spumarius | reverse complement strand
TTCCTAGTGGAGAGTATGACGAAGGAGCTACTCGCTTGGCTCTAACTTTAGTGAGAGGGTCACAAACATATGCCATACATAAACATATATTTTATTTGAAAGCTCTGCATCCATTTAATCTACACTATATAATAATATAATTACAGTAAACCTCCGTCTAAAACTTAGCCTATGCTTACATAACGGGAAAAACTGAGTACAAATTTCTACTCCCCAAATATGACATTTTTTAAATATATAAATAACTCTCCCATAGATCAACCCACAGAAACTGATTCTAAAACAAGTATATCTTTAATCCACAAACTGTGTCCTCACCCTTATTCTGTCCTGGTGGCTCTGATAATAGGACAGCTCAACTCCCTTGCCCTGACGTCCACCTGGGCTGGCACACCTCACAGGAATAGCCTCTCTGGTCTCTCCTTGACGCCCACGCCAGCGTTTACACCCCGAAGCCCCCGGTTTCCCAAAACCTCTCTTCTCACCCAAAAACCTTTCCCAAAAGACCCCTATTTCTAATGTGTTCTCCCTATTTAAAAGCTCTACTCCCTCTCTCAGTTTTCCCTGTTTTGTTTTGTTATATCAGTATGATGGCTTACTTATAAAAGCCATTCAGCAATTTTACATAATTCTACTTACACAACTACAACTACCTACTCTATATTAAATAATTGTGCAACTCTGCTATTGTCAAGTTGTCAGCAACTCATTCTATTTCGTAACAAGAGTTAGAATAATTATGAGAGAAATTCCCTCACAACTTTGGATGAAATTTATACTGAGTCGACTGCTTTAACCCTCCAAGTAAGGAAGTCGCATTTGGTGTCTTCCTGGACATTGAAGGTGCTTTTGACAATACCAAGACAGATTCGATAATCGATACTGCTCGGGGGCGTGGGGTTGAGGATCTGTTTTGCAGATGGATCAGGACCATGCTTCAGGGCAGGGTTGTAGAGTCTTCTCTGTATGGTGAGACCTTGGAGGTTAGAGTGGAGCGAGGATGTTCACAGGGAGGGGTACTTTCGCCCCTTCTGTGGAACCTTGTGGTGGATGACCTTCTTAAAGAACTTAACAATAATGGTGCATATGCGCGAGGATATGCAGACGATGTTGTTATTCTAGTGGTAGGTAAGTTTGTACCAACTGTGACGGAGCTGCTTGGAGTGGCACTTAGGACTGTGGAGAAATGGAGTGGGAGAACGGGACTGGGTGTCAGTTCGAGCAAGACTCTAGCCATCCCATATACCAGACGAAGGAAATTGGAGGGCTTTGAGCCCCTCAGTCTTCAAGGCAGTGGGATCCCCATAGCAACAGAGGTAAAGTATCTGGGAGTGATGCTGGACCAAAGGCTGAACTTCTGTGCACAACTTAATCGAGTGATCAATAGAGGTAAGTGGACAATAATGGCGAGCAGGCGCATGATGGGGCGGACATGAGGGTTGGAGCCTAAGCTGATGCACTGGCTTTACCCTCTGTGGTAAGATTGGCCATGACATACGGCGCCATTGTATGGTGGACAAGAACAGAGGTCCAGGGTGTGGTAGCGAGTCTGGGGAGAGTTCAACGTCTTGCCTGTCTTGCTATAACGGGAGCAATCAGCAGTGCCCCCAGTGCCGCTTTGGACTGCTGTCTAGATCTTCTTCCACTGAACTTTTTTATCAAGGCTTCAGCAAGGAAGTGTGCTTATCGTCTTCAATGTGAGGAACTCTGGATACATGGCCCAAGGAACTTGAGACACTCCAGAATAACAACATTGGTTGCTGGACATCGGACGCTTGACATGATCTCGGACCACATGAAGATCAAATACTCCTTCTCAAAACCTTTCCGAGTGGTAATACCAGATCGCGAAGAATGGTCTGAAGGAAGGAGACCCCTCCCTGAGTGTGAGCTAGAGTGGTACAAGGACGGCTCAAAAACAAAGGGGAGTTCAGGTGCAGGAATCTGTGGTGGAAACCCAAAGCAGGAGAATGTGCCAGAGAGAATCTTAGACTAGGTCATATGAACAGAGAAATTTGCATTTATACAGATGGCCAGGCAGCTTTGAAAGCCCTGAGCTCAAATGAGTTCAGGTCAAAACTAGTCTGGGAATGCGTCGAATCCATGAAACATCTTGTGGGTCTCAACGAGGTTACACTCTGTTGGGTACCAGGACATGTTGCAATATATGGAAATAAATGTGCAGATAAGCTGGCAAACAAGGCATCAGCTTCTGAATTCACAAGACCTCAACCTTTCTGTGGCATACCCAAGACGACAGCTATGCAAGTAGTTGCTGACTGGGCAAGACTGGAACATGGAAAGAGGTGGAAGAGCATCCCTGGATTGAGGATGAGCAAACTTTCACTTCTTGGTCCATCAAGACAAATTGCATCCGACATTCTGTCATTAAGTACGAGCAAGCTAAAGGAGGCGGTCGCTCTAATCACAGGACATGGCCACCTTAGGATACACATGAAGAACATGGGAATTTTCACTGAAAATCCTAAATGTAGGAAATTTGGCCTGCATGAGGAAACCGCAGAACATCTAATCTATGAGTGTAAGAGGCTGGAACAGGTCAGTTATGAAACCTTTGGTACATTGAACGAGGGACAAACCATACCTCAAGAAAACTTGTAAAGAGGATTCTTAAGTTCAACGACTTATGGATCTTGAGAAGGATAACTGAGGGATCAACATCCTTACGTGGGAGCGCAATAAGCTTAGAGGATGACGTGTATACGGTTCTGGACCGCCCACAGAATAAGAATAAGAAGAACCCTCCAAGCACTGTAACAAATTTTGTTAATGTGTATTATGCCGCTATTTTTAATACAATCGGATACTTCTATGTATTGTTGTGTTTGGAAAGAGTCACTTTATTATAATTCAGAGTTTCATAGCGATATCGACTCACCAAAACAAACCTTCGGCAGAATTGTCAAATCAACTATCTAGTCGTGTAGTACGCGTAGATAGACGCTCGGAACTCGGATTTTGTTTGTTTATCCACTAGTTGTTATTCATTTTTAGTTTTAGTTTAGATCAGTTTATTTTTATTTGTTTGTAAATGTTTATTAATTTTTGAAGTAATTATGAGTGAACTTAGCAATTCAAGTGCTATTAGAGGTGCGTTTGAAAATAGTGACTTTTAGAGACTTTGAACTGTAAATATTTGTCTGCTGCTTGATTGTCGAGTACAATTAAGAATTGTGTCTATTTCTGTAACCTTTTGATCGCTAAGATTTATGCTTGAAAGACTGTGCTATAAGTCCCAAGTAGTCCAGTCAATATGTACTAAAAATCGGGGGTCCCTAGAAAAAAATCGGAACTTTCTGAAACTTTGGGGTGTTGTTTGTGACCAACCACTAGTGTTAAATCCAAAATATCGCCCTGATTAACCCATTGCAAATTTTATGGGGGCCAAAAAACCGAGATTTTTTGGGACTTTTTTCAGTTTTTGGGCCATAAAATTTTTTCCTTGAGTCCTACGACTTTGACCACTCTATTCACTTTTGCAGATCATTAAATTTCCTACAATTTGAACTACTCAAACTTATATTTTAACCCCATAGTTAACGAGATACAGAGGTTCAAAAATGTGCAAAATTTACCAAAATAGCAAAAAACGCTAGATAACGCTGGTTTTTGCTATGTACCTGACATTTTAAATAATATTGAATGACATTATGGTTCTTTTATACATAGGATAATGTTACATAAACCATTCCCTCACCCCCCCCCCCCCCGCCCCGGAACCCACCCCCAACCCTTCCCCCCTCGAAGAGGCTCTACAGCAGCTCTTTGGATCCAATACTTTCGCATGTGCACACTCATGAAAGACTTCATCAAAACGGAACGGATGGGTGATTGGACCCTACATCTTCAATCTATGAAGGAAATGATCCCATATCTTCATGCTGCAGGGCACCTGAACTACGCAAAGAGTGCACATCTCTACTACCAAGACATGGTCAACTTACAAGACCGAATGGATCCTCAGGAGTATGAAAAATTCACAAAGCACGAGTACTTCACTATTCGCCAAACTGAAAAATTTTGGTCGGGGATCTGGTCAGACATGACCATTGAGCAGGTTCTCACGAGGGCTATGAAAACTCACGGAGGGCTGACTCGTGGTCGGGGAGTCACTGACAGCGTGCTTACTCACTGGACGTTGGGTATGCTGTGCTTGCAGAATGTTTGCGAGCAGATAGAGACATTTGCTGACCTACGTTCAAGTACTTCAGAACAGCACGTCGAAATTAGGCCCGCACGTGTAAAGAGGGACAACCAGGACATTGGAAAGCTACGTGCATGGTTTACAGAGCATCCACCTTTTCTTGACATCAAAGATATCGTGCCTTTGGTCACAGGTACCATCGGCAGTGCAAGGGACATTGGCATCTGCAACATGAAAAATATAGTGGGACAATATTTTGGAAACGTAAAGCTGAAAAGAAAAGATAAGGTCATCACTCCTGATTCATGTTCGTTGAAAATTGCGGACAAGAAATTCGTAGTCGACCCACTAACCCTTTTTCAACGAGTTTGTCTCGCCAAACAGACAGACGAGGACCTTAAGGATCTATTTGCTTACGAATTGGCACCCTTCCCTATGTCTCTTTTCTCTGAGGGTGGAATGCGGAAAGGAACAAAGTCACTGATGTATTCAGCATTCAAGCCAGTTGATACAAAATTAAAAGGTAGGAAATGTGCCGTGATAGATGGAGGGTATCTTCTACACAAGGTCGTGTGGAATAAAAGCACTACACCTACGTTCAAATCAGTGTTCAAGGTGTATGTGGATTACGTTCAAAGAAACTTTGGACGTGATGCTGTTGTTGTCTTTGATGGTTACCCTTCTGATGACCTTTCCTATCAGAGCACTAAAGCTACGGAACGATCTAGACGGGCACTGATCCATTCGGCAACTAAATTGGTCTTTTCATCATCAACATCAGTGACAGTGGCACAATAGTCCTTTCTCGCCAACGACACGAATAAAAGGAACTTGATATCAATGTTGATGGCTGAAATGGAATCAGCTGGGATTGAGGTAAAGCAGGCCAAGGAAGATGCTGATTTACTAATCGTCCAAACAGCCATTCACAAGGCCAACGATGACTACGACAGCATTGTTATTACAGGCGAAGATGTAGATCTACTCGTCTTAATAACTGGACTTGCTTCCTCCCACAGTAACATATATTTCCAGAAGAGTGGAAGAGGAAACGCCCCCACGTTGTTGTACTCAACATCGTCGTGTAAATTTCAGCCGAAAGATGTTTTATTTTTACATGTCATAAGTGGATGCGACACCACGTCAGCCCCATACGGTATTGGAAAAAAAAGAGTTTGCAGCCTTTTTGAAAAAACACCTGCTTTGAGTCCCATATCGGCAGTTTTCAACCAGCCTGATGCCACACGAAAACAGATTTCTGAAGCAGGGGAAATGTGTATGGTGGTCCTGTATGGGGGAACCATGGGCACGGATAACCTTGGCCAGCTGAGGTATAAACTCTTCACAACATCTGTGGCCAAACTGAAGTTCCAGCTCGCCAAATTACCGCCTACCACAGACACTGCCGCATAACATGCGTTATGAGCGTACCACCAGGTACAAACCTGGATGGGGAACGAAATGTCACCTTTGGCATGGGGATGGTCGCTGACAAGAAGAGGTACACTTCCCATAACCACCACCAGAAATGCCGCACCTGATTCAATATTAAAAAATGTATCCTGCAAGTGCACGAAAGGATGTAGTTCAGCTGCAAAAAAGCCGTTCTGCGTTGTTCGACACTATGCAAAAACTGTTGCGGCAATTCATGTGACAATGCTCCTGAAACCAACCTCCAAGAAGAGGATTCAGAAGGAGAATGTGGAGAGGAGTCCACAACAGCCGTGACGGAGGAAGATGCTTATGAAGATATCTAAGGATACAGGTAACTACTATTTACTTATTATATTTTATTATTTATTTAGCAATTGAAACAACGTTTAATTAACTTTTTACAACTGTTTATAACGATAGAGGTAAGGGGGGAGGGCTGATGATTTTTGAATGGAATGATTTTCAATGTTTTTTATATTATGTAATATTCGAGGTTTCCTAGTGATGGTGGTTCGGAGGGGGGGGAAAGGTTAAGGGATGGGGTTTGGGGGCGGGGGGAGTGAGGGAAGGGTTCATGTAACATTAGACTATGTATAAAAGAACCATAATATCAAAGAATACAATAATAGCAGGTAGTTGTATTCTATTACAACACGATTTTCAATGCTTTTTCCACTATGCAATATGCGAGGTTTCCTAGTGATGGTGGTTCGAGGGGGGGAAGGGTCGGGGGGATGGGTTCCGGGGCGGGGGTGTGAGGGAAGGGTTCATGTAACATTAGACTATGTATAAAAAACCATAATGTCATTCAATATTATTTAAAATGTCAGGTACATAGCAAAAACCAGCGTTATCTGGCGCTTTTTGCTATTTTGGTAAATTTTTCACATTTTTGAACCTCTGTATCTCGGTAACTATGGGGTAAAATATAAGTTTGAGTAGTTAAAATTGTAGGAAATTTAACGGTCTACAAAAGTGAAGAGTAGTCAAAGTCGTAGGATGCAAGGAAAAAATGTTATGGCCCAAAAACTGAAAAAAGTTCCAAAAAATTGCGGTTTTTTGGCCCCCCTAAAATTTGCAATGGGTTAATCAGGGCGATCTTTTGGATTTAACACTAGTGGTTGGTCCCAAACAACACCCCAAAGTTTCAGAAAGTTCCGATTTTTTTCCACCTCAAAGTACATATTTTATTGACTGGACTAAAGGCTGTCACTTATGTTTGTCTTAGATGATGAGATCTAAACGCTGTAGCCCAAGTCCCTGTCCACCAATGAGGGAGATTTTTGGTGTGTTGGTCTCTTCCCACCTAGAATTGAAGCCTGATATTGTAGTTATGTATATCTTTAATTAACAGTGGAATACATTTAAATTTTAAGTAACAAATTGTTTGAAAGATATACATGAGGGCTTTCCAACTATATGAGTATCTCCAACTATTTGAAAGTGTCTTTGCAGGATTCCAGAATTTGTAGACCTCCTACAAGCCTCACAACTTTTTTTATACTATAAATAGCGTTTGCACATTTTGAATGGACAAGACTCCCTAAAGAAAGGCACCACAGTTAAGATGTGGGTAAATCATCCTGTACTAGGTTTTTTATAAGTACTAAGCCTACCAAACAATTTCAGAAATCTTTACACAAAAATACCTGATCATAACAAATGCTGTCAATATGGTTATCACAGCTTTATTTACTGTACCCAGTAACTTTGCTGCTGGCTGTGCCTCCTTGATTACAGTCTCACCCATAAGGGAACAAATTTTATTACTTTATTTTAAAATTTTTAATGGAATCTTCTTTAAAAAACCAGTGTTGTATCATCTACAAACTGCATTACCTTATCAACACTTGTGGATGACGAGTCGTTAACATACAGGGTGGTCCATATGTATGGGAACACCTCAATAAATTGGAAACTGTTATAGATGTAATACTATAACTTTCAGGATACGTTATTGGTGAAATACTCTACCTTTTGACAGACAAGTGAATTTCAACCCCTTCTTAGGGGGTGGCGAAGGGGTTGTAATTCAAATAGTTTAAATGAGAACACCCATTGTGTGATACCATCATCAAAAAGGTCTCTTTGAAACGAGAAAACCGGCATAAATAAAAATTTTCTACGATACTTGTATCCAAAATGGCGGCTGATTGAAATGTTGGTTTTCAAAGAAATAATTGGTATGTTTGATCAAAATTTTATTGAACAAATAACAAAATACATTGAAAAACTCTGTTATTTATTTAGTAATTTGTTTATTAGATATTAATTGCAAATTTAAGAGAATAAATTGTTCTTACAGCATTTTTGATTTGAAATGTATTGGAACTGACACGTAACAATTCATGAAATTTAGAAAATGCTATTAAAGTGACCTATTAATAATAAAATTAAAATTAAAAGTTACAATTATTGAAATAAAATAATAATAAAATTATTTTGATAGAAAAAAAAAAGTTCATTACAAAGACAACATTGAAAATAATTTGTTTAATAATACTTAGATTTCAATTTAAAAGATGCTCAAAATGTCCTCCTCCGCCATTTTGGATACAAGTATCGTAGAAAATTTTTATTTATGCCGGTTTTCTCGTTTCAAAGAGACCTTTAAGATGATGTATCACACAATGGGTGTTCCCATTTAAACTATTTGAGTTACAACCCCTTGGAAACCAAAATTTCAATCATGCGCCATTTTGGATACAAGTATCGTACATTTTTTTTATTTATGCCGTTTTTCTCGTTACAAAGAGACCTTTAAGATGATGTATCACACAATGGGTGTTCCCATTTAAACTATTTGAGTTACAACCCCTTGGCCACCCCCTAAGAAGGGGTTGAAATTCAGTTGTCTGTCAAAAGGTATAGTATTTTACCAATAGCTTATCCTGAAAGTTACAGAATTACATCTATAACAGTTTCCAATTTATTGAGGTGTTCCCATACATATGGACCACCCTGTATAATAGAAACAATAAAAGCCCTAGAACAGATCCCTGCAGGCACCATAATTCACTTGAAGCTGGCCAGAAAGTTTTGCCGGAACTTTTATGCAATGTACCCTTCCAGTCTCAAAGGATCCAAGTCATGTATTTGAATGACCCCTGATTCCATACATTTACAATTTATTCAAACGTTGTTCATAATCAACAACGAACCCTTGGTGTGCCTTGGAGAAGTCCAAGAATACACTACTTGTTTTTGTTTGTTTGTAGGGCTTCAACAATGTAGTTAATAAGTCTTGTCAAGTCATCTATGGTGAATCTTCCTCTACAGAAGCCAAACTGATTTCTGGATATGATATTAAACTGTTTTAGATAATTTATAGTCTAACCAAGAACAATATCTGAAAAATATTGGCTGAGTGTTGTAATTTTGCTAACGTCCTTCTTGTCACCACCTTCAAACTACTCTGTTAGTGCTAGTTTATGACAAAAATATATGAGTTTCTGCTAGTCTATAAAATAAGTTATTCAATAATATAGTTGAAGAGGTGACAAGTCCAGTAACATTAAACAATGTGGCATCATAGGATTCTACAAAAGAAAGATGTGTCTTGGATGTTAACTTATCATGAAGGCAACATTTCCAATTATTATTAAAAATAGAAAAACTTGACCTGAACTACAGACAGCACCATTTACTTCTAAGAAGAACTTCTCAATTAGCTACACATAAATTATTTAAAAAAATTTATACATACAATTAGATTAACAAACCGATCTTACTGCACAGTATATAACAATAGGGGTATATTAGACATCAAACATCTGAAACAATTAGAATTTTAAAATAATATTTTTTCAGAATGTAGTAAAAATAATATTCTGTCTTACATTCACAACTAGGCTATCCAACATAATCTTGACATAGCCATCGTAGTGAAAGAGATTAAAAGATATTCGTATTAATACAAATAGTCCAGTCTCTAGAGGGGTCCAACCCTACATTAAATCAGATAGGTAGTTCTGATTTTTTTAAATATGTTGTTCCTGATGATTTGTTCCTGAGAGTGAAAACCCTAAATTTTCGTCATCCCCATCTCCTCTGTGTTTTTTGCCAACTTGAAAAAACCACAAAAACTTTATTTAATCCGTATTTCGCTTATAGCTCCTAAACAGAGCATCATAACTAAGAGAGTTTTAGCACCATTGCAGTCCCAAGTTAAGTAACTAGGTACATCCCTTTTTTTTAATTATATTTTTGTTTTAATTTTAATTTTGTTACCTAGTTTTAATTTATGTGCGTGGTTTTAGATTAAAAGGTAATTTAGTTTATTTTGGATTTAACAGGCAATATTAACAAAAACAATTTGGTTTCTGTTTTTGAGGAAAGTCAAGTTCTATGATTACAGTAGTTGTAATCAATTTGAATGCAGGGCATTAAAATTTTGCCAGAATGAAAGTAAACAGCCTTTGAATCTGTAATCTATGTGTTAAGGGCACAAGCTTTATGTATATTTGACCAAATGAATAAAAATGTATCAAATCCTCTTGAGTAATATAATTGGTTGATCAAACACAGATTCTCACAACTACGTTTTACTCAAACACGTGTTTCAATGACAATATCACCTTCTTCAGTGATGTTCAAGCTACAATAATCAAACTATAACTAACAGAACATTACATTGCATTGTGCTGCTTGACTGATACCTGGAACATAATGAACAGGGCAGTTAGTGATCAACACGAACAAGACGTTAATGGTCTTCTTCACTGTTTGTGTTAGTATATCTGTGTATAGATTTTTCTTCATTATAGGTATAAGTTTACATTTTAGGTTCGATAACATATTCAAAATTAATTACTAGTAGTTCTGTGAACAGTAGTAGACCTCGCTCGTTGAAAAAACAAATGTGGTTTTGAGCTTAGGTGAAAAATAGTGTGCCAGTAAGGAAGTAAGCAGAAGGTTTAGCCAGTGAAACATTATTTTGCAAATCCTGCGATTCCGGGGTTTCTAGTTATCGTTTTTTTATTTTCTTGTGCTTTAACTGCTAAAGATTTTCTTTTAGGGGGCATTGTGTTTTATTTAGGTTAATAATGCGTAAGGTAGCTAAAAATACCGTGTTATTGAGGGAAAACATAGAATTAAATATTTACATACTTAAATAACTACAACTTAACAATGTACTTACAATTATATATCATATTCCAATATTATAAATAATAAAACACAAACGATGTTAAAGCATCGTGATAGTGATCTCAACCCATGTACCAACACTTTCCACGCTGTCCAACAGTCATATTTTGTATGTCCTTTATCGCCGCGAGGTTTCATTTGTTTCATCTCATTTTGTAATTCAAGTAAAGCTAAGTCAAATACTTTTATAAAATAATAATTTACAAGTATATACAGTTCAATTCTTTGATTTATCCTCTACACTTTCTTATAATAATGTCATTTTTGGGCAAAGGATATAATATTCCTAAATTACTATTCAAAACAGGCCTAGTTTTGTTAGCAGTCTTGTAGTAGGAACATAACAACTGGTGTTTTCAAAATAAGAAATTTGAAATTGATAAATATTTTTATACAGTTCTATTTAGAACTAAATTACGAAACTTTTTTACATTTATGAAAAAATTACAAAAATGTTTTACTACTTTTTATGTAGGCCTAAAGTTGAACTCTTTCCTTTGGGTGCATTCACAAAAAAAGCTGGTTGCAAGTTACTTGTTTCTAGGCGCTTGTTCCCAAGGCTTGTGAATAGTTTTGGGTGTTCACAACAAAAGCTTGCAAATTTCATTCTGAGAATGTCTTCCTCAAATGATGAAGAATTATTTTTGCTTGAAATTGTAGATTTGAAAGTATGCCGAAAGAGAATCGGTATACATGAAGTTAACCGCGGAAAAGGAAGATTAGGTGAATACCACCATATGTTTTCTTCAATTAAAATTGGACAACGTAAGGTTTTTTTTTTCTTATATGAGAATGGAGTTGAGCACATTCAATTATATCCTCAAGAAAATTGAAACTACTTCGGACATATCCTGGGTAAACTAGCATAAGCAACCAATTCATCCGGAAGAACGGCTAATTATTTGTTTGAGGAAAGTCCTCATTTGTTTTAATAACCATTTACCATATAATAATTCTATACAAATAGTTTTTAAAAACCATTATAAGATAAAAAATTTAGTTTTTTGCTACGTGAAATTACCACAATTAATTAAAAGAATTGTTTCATATCTTAATTTGTACCGGTAGTTAAGTAAAGAGTAAAGATATACATTTTTGCTTTTTATCTTATAAAAAATGTCTGTTATAGACCATTGTTAAATTAACTTGAACTACTATCTTGTGGTCCATTGATGTAATTATGTAATAGTATCTGAGTGAGTAATGATCTTTTATGTATATTTATAAAACACAATAAAATTTGAGTTTTATTTATTAGCGAATTTACATAGGAAAAATGAACTATTGCAGTGGCCCTTATGGTAAGACCCAAGGTCGGGAGTAGCATATGAGCACCGATCATGGTCCCAGAACACATTTTGGTATGTCATTAAAAATCATATATATATGTATATATTTATGTATGTATGTGTGCGCACTCTAACGGACGCATTTTAAATCCGATTTGGTTAAAATTTGGTACACATGTTGGTTATCTACGTCGCTCGGACGAGTTCGTTAGCAAAAAAAATCCACCAACCGGAAGCACGTTTTCTTGACCGGAAGTAACTATGTTTTGAGATTTTTCCTACGAGAATGAATTTGTTTTTGCGTTTTTTCTACAAATATAAATGTAGGATGTTATTCTGCACATTTTGTTTTTTAATGCTACCTTATAGCTCGCTTGGTTCCCCCAAAATCGATCAAAACGTAAAATACCATAAAAGTACCCGGTTGGAAGCCAAGTGATGAAAACTCGCGAGGCCACTAGGCTAGACGCAAACAAATTCTACTAATATATTGTGTATGTGTACACACAGACAGCTAGTTCAATGCCTTCGTGAGTAGACCTATTTCCCAATTGTTGGTTGAAACCCTAAAACATAGGCATATAAATTTAATTTTGGAAAATCGCTCAACTCACGTCAGCGGTCCAGCTGCGTGGTCGAATTATTTGGTATTTCATTAGTTCTTGTTCGATATATTCTCTAATTAAAACATCATAACATTTTAAGTTGACCCAGTAAGAGTATAGATTATTACCGTACCATTTAATCAATAATAATTTTATGAAAGGTGGAACTATTTGGCGCGATATTGTCAAATTTCAGTCGCATCGGGAATTCATAATAATGAGGATAAGTAGTGCTAACTAGAGATATAGTGCCAACTCAGACTTTCTGTTTTTTTATACAAAATTACTAAATGCCCGTCAGATTTACTTTACTTATTCTAATACTCAGGAAGCTTAAGAATAAAATGTATATGATTTAATAAGAAAATAACTTTTTTTAATTAATGGCTGGTTTTTAATTAATTAAAAAATCTAAAACATTTTAATCAGAATATTTATAAAAATTGTGTAACTTCAAAAAAGTGTTATTAAAGTTTGCAAAGTGTAATTTAAAACAATAAAGAAATAGCATTTTCTATAAATTATTTTAAAAAGGTTTACAATTATAATTAAAAAATTGTATCAATTTGAAAAATACTTTCCCGTATGCAGATAGAGATGTGGCAGTTGGCAGTACTGATTTATGTTTGATCTTGTTTTTGTTCTTGTAAAACAGCTGATTAGATTAGATTTAATTTCATAAAATTTACTAATTTAGTTTAATAGTTTGTGTTGGAAGGATTAGGATAATTAAGTAGCATCTTTAAACAATTTAATTTCATCAAGGTTTTTTTGTTTCACATTTAGCTATGGATTTACTTGGATCAATATTAAATTCAATGGACAAGCCACCATCAGTTAGTGATAAACAAAAAATAATGATAAAGAGTAGGTTAAAGTTCAAAGTAGTTTTGTTTTAAGGTTATGTTAGATCATTGTCAGTTTTACAGAGATTGGGATTTAAAAACTGTAAAACTCCAATCGAACTTAATAAAATTTAGTAATTACAATTTTGAATAGCCTATGACTGCAAAACCTAAGGCTATTTTTGGTAATTTTATTCGGTATAGGGGCCTCAACTACCTACATTCTTTTCCATATTAACACACATGTTAGAAGAGGCATTACTATAAGTAAATACAAGAAAGTTTAGGGTCGGAAAGTGATATTTACCTTAGTAACATGAAATATATAAAAAAAATAGCCTGGAGTTCTAACCTATAGTCTTTAGTCATAGGCATTCATTCGGATACCTTATCTTTGTACTTTGATCACCCCACCTACTTTATGTTGTGCCGCTCGTACAGACCTGCAATAAGAATTGAAAGTCGGGAAGTCAAAGTACAAAGATAAAGTCGCCAGTTCGAATAACTTCTATTAGTTCAGTTGGTGATGGCAGCGTGTTCCAGTACCGTATTTCGTGTTTGTGATGGTTGCGAACATAACATTACATCTTTCATTGAGTTATCTGCATCCGAAGATAACTTAATTAAGTATTTATACGACCACTTAGTTTTCCGCGGTTTGGTAACTGTAAGCACTACTTACACGGGCATATCGCCGAGTTTCTTTTCAAAAGAAAATTCAGTGATTACAATACTCGTCTACATTTCCTCTGGTGCG
The DNA here is from genome assembly GCA_018207615.1 of Philaenus spumarius. Taxonomy (NCBI): domain Eukaryota; kingdom Metazoa; phylum Arthropoda; class Insecta; order Hemiptera; family Aphrophoridae; genus Philaenus; species Philaenus spumarius. Next base: position 230,364 of record JAGFPH010000176.1, on the reverse strand, counting down.
CTATTAGCGAGCTTTACAGTGGCGAAACCCCATCGAACGATTCCATTGACACCGTAGCTGAAAATGATTCCGATTCAGATTATTAAGGTAAATATCACTTTCCGACCTTAAATTTTGTTGTTTTTAGTTATAGTACCGGTAATGCTTCTTCTAACATCTGTATTAATATGAAAAAGTTTGTGGTTGAGGCCACTATACCGAATAATTACCCTGTAGATTTTTAAAAGAAAAAATGTCACTCCAATGATTTATTGAAGTACAAATTTAAATAGGAAGTATAAAGAACACAGCAATTTAAAAGTTGACTGTTTTATATTGTGTTAAAGTTTAACATCTTCTAATATAATAAAAATAATGACTAACTACTACAAAATGGGCTGTAGTTAACACATTTCATAGTTTTAACATAGGTCCTTAACTATATTCGGCGTAACTTTACTAATCAACTCTAGCCTAATATTTTTGCAGACAATGGCGTTTTACATTCTACTGTCAAATGTTCAATACAGGTAAACATACTGTGACTAAATAGGTTAGAACCTTTTAGGTATTTTTTTCATTATTATTTTTGCATTTCTGTTGCCATAGGCCTAGGCTAGGTTAGCCTAGAGTCGAATAGTAAAGTTGCGTCCTTTATTCAACTGATTATAATACCTTGAAGGTTAGGGAAGATGGGTAAAGTTTTCAGTACGCCATGGTGCCTTATTGTGGTACAGATGCCAACTATAATACAACATTCCCTACATGTAGTTTTTAGTTTTTTTAGTTAGGGGTCTAGATCTTGTTAAATATAGGCCTAGGGCTATTGTCTAACTAGGCCTATAATATCATAAAATTTGAAGTTGACCCAGTCATTATATACAATTACCGTGGGCAGTATTAATAATGAAATATTATTTTCCTTCTCAAGATCTTTATTTTTTATCAAGATTAATTGGCTGGAACAAACTACAATTATTAAAATTTACATCTTGCGTGCTACCGGTCCGATGGCACTACCAAGACTACCTTAGCCTTCTACAAGTGTGCCTTAGGTTCACAAATTCCCTAGTAATTTAGCACATTCCAGTGAATCCTAAAGTCTTGTAATAAGGTTAATTTACTAATACAGTAATGTCATTTATTACTATAACCTGCTCGTCACAACCCCTCAGCACAAATAAAATGATAAACCCAATTACAGTTTAGCCAAAAACAAAAAAGCCTTTGAAATTATAAGTAAAATAGGGGTGTAAATATCCTATTCCACCCTAGGCTGATATTTTTGCACACAACAACGTTGTTTTACATTCTACTGTTAAATGTTGAATAGCCTATATAGATAAACATACTGTGACTAAATAGGCCTACCTATAGGTTAGAACCTTTAGGCTATTTCTTTTTATTATTATTGCATTTCTGTTGCCATAGCTTAGCCTTGGGTCGAATAGTAAATTTGCGCCAAATAGGCCTACTTAACCTTTGTCAGGTCATGCGAAAAATATGACTAATTTGGTTGCTCATGGTCTGAAAGACCGGGCCGAGGGAACAAGCAATAAAAGTAATATACAAACTTAGTTGAACAAGTTTATTTTACAGTAAGGGTGTCTTAACTTAATAGCCAATGAATGTTTATGTTATATTACATTTTTCTACTTATGAAATTAAATTTAACAAACTAAAAAGAACTACATACATTTAATTTTACATCTTTAAACAAAAAACTATCTAAGGTAAAATTATATTAGACTTTTATATTTTTTGAAACTGGATTGTTGTAGCCTACATTGAATTTGATTATCTCTTTTTTTATTCACTCATTTCCTGGTCAGCTTGTCGTGTGCTCTTTACAAACGTATATTGCACTCTGAACACAGGTGACTTTCGTCTTTCGATTTGCACGCCAGGAACAGTAAGAACACTTAAAAACACACGCATTGCTATATTTATTGTAAGTTTGGTATTCTACATAAAAATTTTAAAACTATAATTGGCGGGCAAATCAATATAATAAACAATTTTATATTATCTTGGTTTTTAACAAACAATTATAGAACAAAGACCGATTAAAATAATAACTTAGACATAATGTGGGGTTATCCTCCTGGATTGTAATACCTAATGTATATATATAAAGGTTATAAATACATTAATTCATTCCGTCGAACAATCCAATGTACATACATACAATCGAAACAATACATTGGATTGTTCGACAGAATGAACTAAGGTATTTATAACCTTTATAAATACATTAAAATAATAAGCCTAAATGCTAACATTTACGAAAATTTAGATATTGTTACATGTGTATCACATTTATCATGACTCACCTTCCTGTGGCACTTGGAGCTTGGGGACGACTGTCTTCTTGGATTTCCGCCAGTTTCTTGATGTTCTGCTTCAATTGTTTTGGCAAATTTTCCATTTTCGATCTTTGAGGCAAAAAAGGTATGGAGAGGTCTTTGCAAGTCTTTTAAGAAATTGTTTTCTCAGTTCATCATCATTAGTATTAGCCAAATGTATAATATAAGAATTAACTCCAGCAATATTTAGAAATGTGAAGAACAGAGCCATGGACCACCTATTTGTTTTCCTTCCAACTTGTACGTGGCTTTCAGTTTATCAAGGGTGTCTACGCCACCTTTTGTTCTATTGTAAAAGGTGAGCATTTCAGGCTTCAATATTTTCTCTCATTCTTCATCCAATGCATCTGAGCGGTGTTAGGTTGACAGCATGAGTAAGTTACCACTTTATTATTTTTGCTTATAAGAAAGTAGCGTGGCGTATTCTTTGTGGACAAACAATCTGCTGTAAAGCTGGCGCTCCTTGTGATTTGTAAACACAGTTGAAAAGGGCAGCTCTGTTTTATTTTTTCTCAGAGTTCCTGTGATCGATAACTTGTAATCTTTTGCCATCGTTTCTGCAAGAGGAATTGAGGTGAAATAGTTATCAATTATCACCCCTCTTCCAGAACCATATACAGGTTCTGTTAGTCGTAACACTACATCTTTGGCAGCATTCCTGATTGCAAAAGGTCCAACCGGCTGCCTTCCACAGTATACTTCCATGTTGCTGGCATAGAAAGTTCTAGCATCTGCCAAACAATAAATTTTAATGCCGTACCTTGCCGGTTTCGACACAATATACTGTCGAAAAGGACATTGACCATGGAAGGGTTCTAACATTTCATCAACGGTGAAATGCTCTCCAATAGTAGGCCTATAGTAAGACTTACAATTTGTGTTGAGATTTTCAAACAAATCTCTAATGGGAGCGAGTTTTTCAATTTGACGTCTAGCAAGTCTAGTATTAATGTCATCAAACCTTAGGGCTCGCAATAAAAATTTTAATCTTCTTGCGGGCATGATTGTACAAAAAAACTCAACTTCTGTGAAGTCAGTTTCATATAAATCATCAATATTCAAATGAAAAGACTTCAAGGCCCCTGAAAAATACAACAATCTGAAAAACGCCTTTATCTCAACATTAGTAGAATCCTTGGCATCCCTTTCTCTTGCATAGTTTGGTCTGAGCTTCGCTATTTGAATATATTAGTAAATCTAACAATATCATCGGTAAAAAATAAACTGAAACAGACTAGTGGATTAGTAGCATTTCTAGCAACACCCCGAGGCCCAGGCAAACATATTCTGAGAATATTGTGAGGAACAGGTCTTACGACTTGAGGTGGATTGCATAAACACCATTTGGTGGCTTGGTCTCTTCCTAGAATGTAATTTGTGTTTCTGGTACCATCATATATAGGTACAGTCACAGGTGGTTCTTCCTCATCGGCCGACAACTCCGTGTCAGTATTGTGGTCACTTTCCTCTTGGTAATCATCAGTTCCGTCATCACTTTCACAATCAGAAATATTCAGTTCTGTCTCAGCTTCAAGTAGTAACCTTCTAATGCGCTCTTCTTCTTCAAGATTCATTGTAGAACAAGAACACTGAATTAACTATGTACAATTTTAATAACAAGAACAAGCACGGGAATATCGATCGGGCACCAGACAAAACGCACAGAACTAGTTGAAGACTGCGGCTAGACTGGCGATCGATATGGCAGCTCGTAGGAGATGAGAGTGGGGGAAGCTGTGAAGAAAATGGCTGTGTTCGAGCGGGAAACATTATGGGTAGAGCATAAAGTCTAAGGGACCGGTCGAATAGACTGTGGCGCGACCGATTAAAGGTTAAGAAAAAGAAATCTTGTAAATGTTCAGTTAAGATCAAAGATTTAAAATTGATGTTTCAATGTTGATTTACAGTCAATGCTAACTTAATTGAACAATTTGATGTTTAAAAAGTGAATATTTTGCTTACTTTTCACAAATATATTCAAGTGAATAAGAATTTTATTAAAATATGCATGCATTTATATTATTTAATTAGTGTTAACGGAGTGTTTAAAGTGAAATCAGTGACAATGTACTCAGATTGGCAATAATTCTTTTTCCTCAAGGTCGTTGTCTGCAATGATGTTAACATGGAGGCTTATTGTAAATTTACATCCACATTAAAGTATAACTTTAAACACTAGGCCTACTATTACACAGTTTTTATGTATGTCAGAATAGCTGATACAAGTATTTAATAGTATATTTATTTCACAACTAATGGAGAAAGTGGGCTTTTTCAGTATGAATCGTGTTTGAAACGTGAGTCGCACGACAAGCACTTTACATCGATGAATACTGAAAAGACACTTTCACACAATTTTTGAACGCTATTTTTCACGATACTACACAATAAAACTAACTAAAAAGTAGTTCTACAAAAAAACCTAAAAAAATAAATAAAATATTTTTTTGCTCTTTTAATAAAAAACAAAAACGATATTACCTTAAACAACTTACAAGCATATTACAATCAAAGCAATATCATAACAAACATTCTAGGAAAAGATACTTTTTCCATGCAAATTTATGTTAATTATCTTTTTGGTAAAAGATCCTGATATACCTGCGATACTTTCTTTTTAAAAGACTCGGATAAAGCGTCCATTATGACAGTCAAACAAAAACAACGCAATGTTTTGAAAAAATGAGTAAACACTTGGCTTTGTTTGTTTATTGTTGCTTAGCAACGCGCATCCGGCTGTAAATCGTAGTTTGGAGAAAGTATCATTATTGATTGATGATTCTTTCTTCATTGTTTTGATGTACTTTTTCCGGTAGTAGTGTAAAGACAAAGTTTAACAGGCATTATACAAGGTGAGAAAGCAGCTGATATCGTGAAAAATTTATTTAATGAGCTAACTACAGTAGGATCTTGCTAATCCGGCCCTATATCGGGATTGGTAGTGTCGGATTACCGAAATTGCCGGATTAGTGGAACATTAACTACAAAAAGAAAATTTTATATAAAAACATTGTTATATACAATTATATGTAGGGCTAATATTTAATTACTGTACCTTCAAAAACATGTTATAATATACAATACTGGAATATAAAACATTATTCTAGTGTGAAGGAAATCAAGAATACAATGTTTAATTTCTAAAAAGTACAGTGCAGTAAATTAAATTGAACTAATGTATAAAACGTTTAAATTTTAACAGTGAAAAAATTGTCTATGGTTTCTTGCTTTTTTGAATTGAAGGAAAGTCTCAACATGTTTTCCTGCGGTCTCTTTAGTGTTATGATATCAGATGCGGAAGCACCATTTTCCTCAGCCAACTAGATTGCAGTGGTGAAAGCTTTTGAAGCTGTAAAAGCCTGGAACACACACAGCGTTTTTGTCCACCACGGATTATTTGCCATCGCCGACATATCAACAGTTGCGCGAAGGAGTTAGGTGTTTATGTCAGCTGTTGTCAGGTCGTCAGGATCATCCACAAGATGATTCACTACTCTTGAAATAGCACTCAATTTTGTCCTTTTTCTTTTTTATGACATAAATTGTTGCACGACCAATGTTGTACTTCTTAGCTAAATTAGATAACTTGTCATCTTTTTCCAAACGTTTTAAAATTTCATAATTTTTATCCAAAGTTAATGTGATGTGTTTACATTTTTCCAACATTGCACTACATTACATTAATACAATAATACACAGAACAGACCACAATCACTACTGATACATGGGAGCAAACGACGGCACAATAGCTCTTTATGTTGTACATTAAAAACACATTTTGTCTGACTCACATACATGCAGGAATTTGAAAAGTTGAATGACCTGCCGTCACTCTCTGAGCGCCGGATTGCTGGACGTGCCGGTATAGCACATTGTAGATTATAGAGACTGTACTGTATTTGTAATGTAGTTTTAACTATACTGTTCCATCAAGAGACAATAAGGCAAAGTATACAAAAATAATGTATACTTCTAAAAAATTCTAAATTAAAGACCTATGTAGTTATTTCCATTAAATAGTCTATTTATTTATCGACAGACATTTCATTTATAGCCTACAAAAGATTTAGAAATTTTAACATTAAGTTTTAAAATAAAATTACAATAGTACAAAAAATAGCAAAAGTAAAAAGATAACAAAGATTTAAAACCAATTAACAATAGAGTAAAATAATAATTCAATATAATTTTAAAAAACATAACAACAAAGCTACCGTATCACTGCTCCAAAAGTAGGAAGATTTATATGATTTCATCAAAAGTTGATTTGAAATAAATATCATTATTTATTAAATATAAACTAAAATATTGCCAGCTCAATATTTATGATAAACCAGATATTTCTATAATCTAGACAACACAGCAAGGAATAGAAAAGAAAAATATATACTGTACTGTATAAAGTAAAGATTAAAGTACCTACTAAGATAAAGTAAGTCAAAGATTAAAGTACATAATATATATGAAAGGATTGAGCCATTGTTACAATGGGCAATATAATATATGGTATAGATAAAAAAGAAGATACTATATCACATATCAAAAAGTAATTTACCTATGATACAAAAAAACTTAAGCTTTGACAGGAGGTGCTTGTGACTTACTCTGTCAAAGACTTTGTAGAAATCTTATGACCTTATGGACTTCTTTAAACGAATTAATTATTGTTGTCAAATCTTTTGTTTAGGGGAAAACAGATTGACTTTATTAAACATTATTATTACTATAGGCTGGTAGGCTATTTATATTTATTAATTAGTTTTTAGACATTCAGGAATTCCATTTGTAAGTCCAATCCTGTGGGGCTAAATTTATTGTCAGCCATTTTTGCCATATTTAAAGAAAAAATGATAGCTTTATGATAATATAGTTCTCTCAGTAAGCCTGTAAGATTTTACTTTCTCCACCCTATACGTAGTATATGGAGAAAGTATTGTT
>JAGFPH010000176.1:208137-222681 GCA_018207615.1 Philaenus spumarius | reverse complement strand
CTGAATTTACATAATATACTGTATCATTGTTTAAAAAAACAGTTAGGGGAGACCGGGGCAAGATGACGAGCGGGGTAAGATGACTAGTGTCATGTTTTTAAAAATTGGTAATAGGTAGCAGCACCTTACGTAGCATGGTGGCCCACCACACGACAGGAATATAAAATACTTGCAGCCATTTTATTTCATATCATGTGAAACAGTCCAAGAAGGAAACACGTTTTTATTGATGTCTGATGTTATTTTTGTCACTCAGGAAATAAGCTTTTAGTCAAACAAAGGTAAGTTAAATCAAATAATGTTTATATTAATTTGAAGGTAGTTACATATCCTACATTTATGTGGTATTATATTTTTAATTGCTAAATATTTTTAGACTGCATAACCTAAAACATTTGTATAGTGTAACTCGGGGCAAGATGACGGGGGCACGATGGCGACCTCGTCATCTTGCCCCGGGCTTATTTATTTCATTTTTATTTATTGTTTTTCTAAAGGATATAGTGAATATTACTTTGGTAAACGGTAATGATCTACTTCACAAATCGTGTATAGTAATACTAACAAAACAAATATACATTAAAGCTTGATATAGGCTAACACTTGAAAATTTTCAAAACTTCAGAACGACTTTTCAATAATTTTTTTCTTTGTAGATGGTACGAAACTATAAAAAAAAGTCTACACAAGGAGATTGGAACCTAGATAATATAAATAAGGCAATTATAGAAGTAAAAGAAGGAAGAATGTCATGTCTTGGAGCTTCAAAAGAATTCAATGTTCCGGAACCAACCTTAAGACGTAGAGTGAAGAAATATGAAGAGGTAGGCCTAACTAGTATTATTCAGACATAATTGTAACCATATTTTCTGCATTACATCTATATTTTAAATATAATAACCTCCCACAATTAGGCTATGTAGTCTATTCAAGTTTTAAATTGTTGCAGGAGCAGCCTATTCATCTAGGAAGATTTAGAAATGTTTTCAATGAGCAAGAACTAAAGGAACTGAAGGCTTACTTAACTGAAATGGACTTAAGGTTTTTTGGATTGACCAAAAAGCAATGCAGATCTCTTGTTTTTGAATACTAAACCAAACCATACTGAATTTCGTATTAATTTTCTATTTCTTTTATGTGATCATCAACTTGCCCCATATAAGGGGCAAGATGACTAATATGTAGGCCCTAATAGTTTTTTCAAGGACTGAAAAAATGAAGAAATGAACTTTTATATTAGGTTATTTTATTGGTTTTAGAAAGAGTAGGAAGTAATCTTACTATTTATATTGTTATACAAACTAAAACTAACTTTATAGGATTTTCAAAAATAAAAAACTCTTAACGTCATCATCTTGCCCCGGTCTCCCCTAATAGGTATTTTATGTCAAAACGATCTCAAACTTATAAATGTTGAAAATAATTCTTTTACTTGTTGATTAAATAAAGAATCCAGATTTCTTTTACTGCTAATTGTGTCTTTAATTATTTTACCATATATAATATAGATAAGATATATATCAAGTAATGTAAGTTTATTACTGTGATATATTTGTAATTTTGATAATCAAGCTTCAGATTAACGAATAACATATAAATAAGTGTTGTTTTTATTGTAGAGTTAGTGAAATCCCACAGTATTAAAGAACTTTATGCAACAAACCTCATAAGTTTTAACTAAGGATGCAGTATTATCTTTTAATAATAAATTTACAACTTTTAGAAACATGCCAGATAGGCTAAAAGATGAAGTTCACAAACAGAATCAGCATTTTTGAAAAACTGTTCTTCCCCGGAATAATTCCTGACTCAAAACTGTTCTTGTAAATCTGATCTGTTTGTAGTTACTGCTAGTAATATAAACAATAATGTATAAGAAACATGTATTTATAAGCCTCTGTGTGCTAACAGTTACAATTATATTTTTTTATTATAAGCTGAAAGTTATTAATCAAAATTATATGACTTCTAAAAATGAAACTAAATACAGGCCCAATACCAATATTGAAATATATTTGTCAGGACCAAGTATCTTTACTTAAATTTAATGTTATTTGTTAAAAATGTAATCGTATGATTTCTTAGGCCGGCCGCACACGTATCCAGCAAAGCTGCTTTAAGCAAAAACGTTTTTGTTTTAAGCGAAAAAATTCTGCTTAACGTAGGAACATTTTTGTTTAGTCCGAGTGTTTACATATCCAGCAAAACTGCTTTAAGCAAAAACGTTTTTGCTTGAAGCAATTTTTTTGTTTTTACTGAAAACAATTCAGAACTGAAATTATTCCTTTGGGGTTATGTTTACAACTTTAATAAATATAAGTTTTGTAATATTAATAACTTCTAAATCATTTGATCTATCAATATGAAATAAAAAGCAATTAAAAGATAGTATTTTTTATCTTTTTTTAAATATATAATAACGTATGTAATTAATTTTTTTTAACAAATAGGCCTACAGTTTTATAATCCTTATTATTATATACATTTACCGAGTTAAAAATCCTCGTCAGCATAGTTAGGTAGGCTAGATAAATAGGCCTTAACGTTGTTTTTAAATAGTATGTTTTTTAAATTATGTATTTCTGATGTGTATCTAATTAATTAGCCTGTGATTTTTCACGGGGCTTACTAGTGTTTATAAATAACTGTTTGATAAACTTAGATTTAATATTGATGATACAAATGATACGCGCATGCGCAACACCAAATGTTTCGCCTTCCAGCAATGGTCGTTGTTTGTGAGACGAGCACTGCCAGTTCTGCTTAAACGTGCTGGATTACGCTTCAAAGTGTCTTTGCTTCTTGCTCGATCACGCTTAAATGTGTTTAAACGTGCTGTACAGGGTTTTTCGTTTTGCTCCATCGTGCTCAAACGTGCTGTACAGCATTTTGTATTCATGCTAGATGAGTGTGCAGTATTCTTATCTTGCACATAGGAAATAAATGTTCGAGCAAGTTTAAACAAAAACGTTTTTGCTTTAAGCAGTTTTGCTGGATAACTGTGCGGCCGGCCTTAGCTAATCCTATCTAGTTTACAATAGAAAATAATGTTATTAAAAAAAACTAATTTTATACTTTACAGGTCGAGACCAAAATAAATAATTTCCTTCAAGATCAAACCAATCAGAAGTTAAAATTTAGCCCAATGGACCAAGTTTATAGAACTGTTATGTAAGTATTTCTTTTGGTATGATTTTTAACTGATGATTTTGTGATAATTTTTTTAATGACTGAATGGTTTTTTTACAATCAAAACCTATACTTTTTTACTCATATAATAGAAGCAGTACCGGTCTCAGTAGAATTTGGGACCTTGGCTAAAATCAATAGCTGGCCTCTCTTGTACAAAAATTCCTAAACAACAAGAACAAATTCCCTAAATATTTGAACGAGTTGTTAAAAAGTACCAAAATTATATATAAAGTCCATTATTTATAAAAGTTTAATTATTATACGGTAGAAAATCACTAAAGAAAAAAGTACCTTTATAACATAAATACATACAAATATTCCTTTTTTTCTTTGCGGAGTTGTTAAAAAATACCACAAAATAAACAAAATATTAAGTCAAAGTTAAATTATTATTGCACATTAGGAAATTGCTAAGAAAAACTATACATAAAATGAATACTTGTAAGTATTCCTTTTTTTCCTGTGTTTTGATAACAGTATTGAAATTTAAACCAATAGTTTTTGTCTGAGTTTGTCACTGATTGAGGCGATTTAATCAATTACTTCATTTTTATCCAAGTTTTCAAACAAATCTTTCTCACAATTCATTATCATTAAATTGGTCAATAAAGTTGGGAGTAAAAGCAACTAAATTATATTGTTTGGGGTCAAACTTTTGAAATTAAAAAACCGTTTTTAATTATAAAAGTTTGTTACCATATCTGACAAATACAGTATGACCTCGATAATCCGGCAATCTATAATCCGGCAGACTTGATAGTTCGGCGTCAATCATCTTGAAAATTTGCACTCATTAAAAATAGCAGTTTTTGTAATTATTGAGTGATTTAAGCCCGGTCTACACTGTCTGTTGGCTCCGCATCCGTTAAAAACAGTGTGTAAAAAAGTAAAAATCTACTGCTCAATAAACTTGTAAAAAAACGAACATTTCAATCAAAATTTCTCCTAAAAATCGAACCGATTCAAAACAATGTGCTCTCGTTGTTCTTTAAAAACGTTAAAGGGACTGTTTAACACTTTCGTTGCTGACAGTATTTTGTTGAACGTATTCCAGTTATTAATGAAGTCTTTGGAAAAAGATACATTGAATTTCTTTTAAATAGTTGTTCGATTTAAACCCGCTTTCAGGGTATCTACTACAAGAAATAAAATTCAGTGACTTTTCAGTGATTTTTAGGGTAAAAATTAAAAAATCGAGTTTCTATATACAAAGTTTTTATTCTGTAAAACTTAAAATCACTTGTGACTTATGTCTACTTTTCTTAGTAATACACCCAACTAGTGATACACGAAAAAGACATTGAAACAACATAAAACACATAATAATTAATCCGCTTCTTATATGCTCGAAATTATTTTTGATATGTCTTATAAAAAACTAATCAGGTTATTATAGGAAAAATATTTCATCATCTTGAAGCCTGGGGCTATAATTGCAATTATAACATCATCGTGTCACTCGCACGATAGTATACGGTTTCGTTTTTTTAATATTTGTTGTAATATATGTGAGTTTCAGGGTTTTAATTAAGTAAACAGGGGTATAACGTAAAGGGAGTAGCTATGTAAATTTTGGATGATTTAGCCTATTTTTAAACATTGCATTTTTATAAAAAATAATAAACATAGAAATTCAAAGGGGGAATGCAGACAAGTTTAATTTCATTATATTTCATTCATGAAAAAGCATTTATAATGTAATAAATCATAAGTAAAAGATATAAAGAACTTAGATATGTTTTTAGAAATAAAAGGAGATACGTCATCGTAAAATAGCCTCTACAACGGGTGCAATGTAGAATAAAATAAACTTTTAGCCTCGGAACAGGTGCGAAACAGGAAGGTTACATACAGAATTATTATAACAAAATGATCAGGATTGGTGGAAAGGGACCACGTGACATGACGTCATCGTTGCATAAGGTGGTTGCCGGAAGCCATGCCTTTCTCTCACTTGCTTTAGAGATGTCCTGCCAGACAGACCTATTTGTGGTGTGCTAAGTATATTGCTTCATAAGTATGGAGAAGTGCGGTGTTTCCGTAGGAAATACAATGTAAATATTGCCAAAAGATAGTAGAGACAGTGTACTCACGTTAGAGTGTAGAATGGTGAAAAACGGACATCAGTAGTCGAAGATATCGACTTAAATAAATTTCGAAGGTAAGCGTTGCTTAGAAAAGCATAGTAATGGCTGACCAGCGAGGTGACTTGTAGAAAATGAACAGTGTTTTCGGAGTGAACTATATCTGTGCATCCATAAAACAAATTCAGTGATAAATGAGGCTAAACAATTAACTAATTATAAAACCACTTCAATAAAATTTTTGCATAAAATAAAAAACGTTGTGTTAAAAGTTAATTCATTCTTTGTTTTGTAAGTTTTAAAAGTGCACTATAAAAATTCATAAATTTGACAAAAACGTACGTAAGTAAATAGTTTTAATATGAATAAGATATAAAATTTTTGTATGTTAGAATTAAGATTTTTGGATGAGTGCATGAATGATTGGTTTATGTTCTTTAATATGGTTTGTCAGGTTATTTATTCTTGTTGTATGCATTCGATAAATTCAGAAATGGAGGAGTAAATCTAAATGCCAACTATTATGTTTCGTTGATTTGAGTCCTTTCCCTTCCTGGTAAAGTACTTCATGGTAAAATGAACCTTGTAATAAATAGAGTCAGTGTAGCGATTCTGGGAGAGGGGTCTGTGAATAGGACACAGATCTCGTCATCTTAGAGTCGCGGGCCCCGTAGTTGGCAATCGAACGCACAGATGTATAGACCAATCTGCATAACAGAGATTTGGTAGTCAGCTGTGACAAACACAGATCTGACTATAACATAACCTATTTTCAATTTTGGGGTTATGTTTGATTGTTTTTGTTGTGATTAAGGGAATAATTATTTTGTAGAATTCAATTGGTAATTACATAAATAAAGTAAAGTAAATAATTGAAAATATGAGATTACAAGTAATTGTTACGCAGCAAAAGGTTATTTTTTTTATTAAATTAACTTAATATAAACTTGTCAAAATTTGATTTTTTATTTTTTTATTTTTTATTAATAAATTTTGTTTGTAAACGGCTGGCAAGCAACAGCTTGTTACAAAATGGCGCCCGAACTGGGACCTGATTGTAACAGTGAGCCAACAGCACGTTACATTGTTACAATCCAGCGCTCAGAGAGCTTATATTTTAAATATTTTATGTACAAAATGATATTGTTTTAGGCTTTTAAAATTTATTAGTTAGCGGCAATCTCTCTACGCAGTTACGTAGTTTCAACGTGTAATTTACATGTTCATATACAATACATGTGCGTTTATTTATAGTTTATTCCCTGTCTAAACCATTTTAAAGGAAGACCTCAATAATCCGGCATCACCGGATCCCCGAGCGTGCCGGATTATCGAGGTCTTACTATATTTTTTTTTAGGATTTTTAAAATTTTATCACATTCAATTAAGCAGATGAGTTTGCGAATTAATGTGTGCAATTGAATAGTAGTACATGTATATCTATATATATAAAAGCGAAATACCACTCACTCACTCATCATGATTTCTCAAAAACTAACGAACAGATTGAAATGAAATTTGGTATGTAACTTCCTCTAGGGCCATAGGTGCTCACTAAGAAAGGGTTTGAAAAAATTAGAAATTTTAAGGGGGTTCAAAGTTATTAAAAAACGGTTTCTTAAAAACTACCGAATGGATTGGAATGAAATTTGGTATATAGCTTCCTCTAGGGCCATAGGTGCTTACTAAGAAAGGATTTGAAAAAATTCGAAATTTTAGGAGGAAGTTTGGGGGATCAAAGTTATTAAATCACGATTTCTTCAAAACTACCGAACGGATTGGAATGAAATTTGGTATGTAGCTTCCTCTAGGGCCATAAGTGTTCACTAAAAAAGGGTTTTAAAAAATTGGAAATTTTAGGGTGGTAAAAATTACTAAATCACGATTTCTCCAAAATTACCGAACAGATTGGAATGAAATTTGGTATGTAGCTTCCTCTAGGGCCATAGGCGCTCGCTAAGAAAGGGTTTCAAAAAATTCGAAATTTTAAGGGGGTTTGGGGGGATCAAAGTTATTAAATCACGATTTCTTCAAAACTACCAAATGAATTGGAATGAAATTTGGTATGTAGCTTCCTCTAGGGCCATAGGTGCTCACTAAGAAAGGGTATGAAAAATTTCAAAATTTTAGGAGGGGTTTGGGGGGATCAAAGTTACTAAAATCATAATTTCAGATCTTTTATTATTATGACAATAGTGTTTTTATTATTTAAGATCTATATAAAAGCCAAATACCACTCACTGACTGAACACTTAAAAAGAATACAATTACGTTAAAAAGACTGAAAATACCAACCACCACGGACAACGCCGTACGGGTCAGCTAGTATATATATATATATATATATATATATATATAAAATCCAAATACCGCTCACTCACTGACTCATCACGAAATCTCAAAAACTACCAAACGGATTGCAATGAAATTTGGTATGTAGCTTCCTCTAGGGCCATAGGTGCTCACTAAGAAAGGTTTTCAAAAAATTTGAAATTTTAGGGGGGGTTTGGGTTGGTCAAAGTTACTAAACCATGATTTCTCTAAAACTACTGAACGGATTGGAATGAAATTTGGTATTTAGCTAGGGCCCTTGGTGCTCGCTTCTAAAGGTTTTCAAAATATTTGAAATTTTATCGGGGTTTGGGTGGGTCAAAGTTACTAAAAAAAACCACCGAACGGATTGGAATGAAATTTAGTATGTAGCTTCCTCTAGGGCCCTAGGTGCTCACTAAGAAAGGTTTTTAAAAAATTCAAAATTTTAGGATGGGTTTGGGAGGGTTAAAGTTACTAAAAAAAACCACCGAACTAATTGGAATGAAATTTGATATGTAGCTTCCTCTAGTGCCCTATGTGCTTGCTAAGAAAGATTTTCAAAAAATGCAAAATTTTAGGGGGGTTTGGCGGGGGTCAAAGTTACTAAAATAAACCACCGAACGGATTGGAATGAAATTTGGTATTTAGTGCCTCTAGGGCTCTTGGTGCTCGCTAAGGAAGGTTTTCAAAAAAATTGAAATTTTAAGAGGGTTTGGGGGGTCAAAGTTACTAAAAATTCCCCTAAGAAATACATAGTGTAATATATTTATTGATATTTTTTTTATTGTTAATATACATTTAACTTGATTTGTCTATCCGTGCAAAGCCGGATCGGGCCAGCTTGTATATATATATATATATATATATTTATATATAAGATCAAAGTTTTTTTAAATTCAGTTACAGATATGAAGATTATCAAAACCATTTTTTCAAGAATGCACAATCATACTTAAAACAAAACTTTTCTTTTCGGATCTTTTTTACTCAGCTATTACAGATTTAAAAAGACAAATAATTGACATTCATCATGAGAACTGTTGGCGATTTCTATTGTAATTCATCAAAAAAATTAAACTGAAATATTTACAAAGCATATTTTTATATTAACGGACTTTCATTGACTTTGATTTATAATATTTTGATATGGATTTATAGTCTCCAATTCCAACCTTTTATTTCTGAAGAGGAATATTGAGGCAGATTGTTTAGTTGTAAAGAATGTTTTGTGGGCATTGTGCCGGTCTCACCCAGAACAGGTACTGACCATAAACTGTAAAAACTTCTTCAACTAGGCTTCTTCATCTTCACTGAACTGTCTTTTGGCTATAACTTTCATGAAGAAGTTACACATATAAATGTCTTGAATCTGTAACTATATTTAGATTCTACCTAATAGTTTATAGTTAACTAAAGATGTTGTTCTGCTTTACTGGTTTCTGTAAGTATCTTCTCTTTTAGTTGAATCTTTGTATTAAGTTTCAGTTTCCCTCGGATTTTTTAACAAAAAAGACATCATATTATCCGGTGATACTCTAAATCCAACGTATTATATTTTCTACTATTAGGTATTATTCATAATATCTGTTTAGTAGAACAGTAAGCAAATAAATTACAAAACTTCTACAAATTTAAAGATTTTTTTGTTTAAAGCATTTTTAAAACTTTATACTTTTTTTACTTTTATAGACATGATGTCGCAGAAGATGCTGGTATGTCAGCATTTTCTTTTGGTGAAGAAGGTGTTGATCGTTATATCATAGTGTATAAGAAAGAATACTTACCTAGTGACGATGAGTTAACCACGCTTCGTAATGGTGAAGAATGGTCGGTAGAAAAAGGAAAGGAAATAGTAAGAAAAGTAAGTAATTATATTATTGAAACATTTAAATTTTTTTTATGCTCGATCCACTCTATAGTGCTGCTCTCAATATAATCACATGTCAGACCGAGATCAGCATGTTGAGGTTGCTGGTGTTTTGTCTGGGGGTTTGGAGCTAAAATGTGGTGTCCCTCAGGGATTGATTCTAGGTCCAGTCTTATTCTTGATTTACATGACTTTCTATCATATACAAAAATTGATAATATTATACATTATGCAGACAACAGTAATCTTATCTTTCGGGGAAAAACTATAAAGGAAATTGAATTAAATTGAAAAGTTTAATACAGTTTAACATTGCTTGCCAGTATTTTTATAAAATTAATTTTAAAACAAACTTTGTGTTTTTGGTCAAACTAATAGAGTTCATCCTAACATATTTTTGGATGACGAGTTGCTGGACGAAGTAGATACAACCAGCTTTTTAGGTCTAATTGTAGACAACAGATTAACTAACTTGAGTCAATCATATAGATAGTGTGTGTCATAAATTAACTTCAGGAGTGTTTTACTCCTTTATTTAGCAAAATAGTGTGATATATATTTATTGAAGCAGGCTTATTATAGTCTAATACAGCCTCATTTAAATTGTGGGATTAGTATGTGGGGAAAATCTAGAAAACAACGCTTACAAAGTATGGAAAGGCAGTACGAGAAAGGCTATGCTAATGCATTTCATATGAAGTTTCCGTATGAACTACCCGCACTGCTGACATTGGGCGCTGTATGAATTCACTGAATGTGTAGATGATGACATCATTTTTTAAATAGTATCAAATTAAAGCTAATAAAATTGTATTTCCTCATGTGACACCAAGAAATGTATATATATTTGTTATATATTTTGTATAGGATTTTATAACTGAAGTGCAACTGAGAAGGACATAATAAATGTAGTAAGCATGGATTTTTTAAATTTTCTGTCAGGCAACTTTTTTAAGCGGGAACAGGCAACTTTTTTAAGCGGGAAAGTTGTACCAAAATAAATAAATTTAATTTTTGTAATTTGACTATTTTACTTAGGCTGCTTAGTTTAGGCAGTAGGAGCTGCAGAAGTCAAGAGTTATCATTGTGTATTTGTAAGTGGCACGGTGCCAATCGCAGTGTTTCTGCTTGAATTTGTATAAATTTAAACGCTATGTTTAACAGTTTATCTTTTTTATACTAATGTACCAATACATTGTAATGTACTATATGTAATGTGGTTTCACAAACACACCCTAAACCAGCCGAGAACAAACTAACACTGAACAATGAAATGGGACAGAAGAGGAATCTATTCCTTATATGTTTACAGGAAACGACAGAGCATTGGGTTATTTCTGTTGTCACAACACTTAACTGCACCACAACAGTTCCTTCTTAACAAAAATAATATTATTTGTAGTTTTGGGTTTCTTTGTTTGTTTATGGTTACTGCAAAACAATGTTATAACATACTGTAGACTACATTCCTTTTTGTTTTATTTATTACACAGTCATCATTGTATTTTATCGGCATTTATTACTTCTTAAATCATTTTTATATTAGTGTTCACAATACTGAATATAAGTTGAAGACTAGGTGGTACAGTCCGAATATTGTCAGGATGGGTAGTAGCCCTGCAACCGTCCATATGGCCTGTACTGTCAACTAAAGCCCGGACGCACAGTAGAGATGGGAAATATTGAGATAATTTCAATCATGTAACCTTCCCAGATAGCATATCTACGTGTGGGAAAATTTTGTATAAAAGTCAGATCAGCAGTTCTAGATTTATAAATGGACAGACAGAGAGCTGTAGGTCTGCGAGACTAATTAAATAACTAAGCTTTATGTTTATGATTTACAATTTGAATGCTTCTCTCCTTCAATGCACTCCACATTTGCACTAATACATCGCTGTAGTCTTTTAACTTTGAGGAAATATAAAAGTCGCTCAGTGCTAAATTTAGCAAATATGGAGGATAGTGAAGTGCAGAAATGTTGTTTTCTTTCAAAAATTGCTCCACAGAAAATTGAGGTCAAAAACGTGAGCAGGAACTTGATGAAGAAGGAAACTATTTTTCAACCGTTGTGGCGTTTTTTCCTGGCTTGTTTCTTTAGCTTTATCAAAACTTCCTTATAATATTGTGGTACAATTTTGGGAACCATTCTTCTAAAATTACACCCTTTAATATGAAAACATTCAATTAGCGTGGCTTTGAACTACCGCTTTCTTCATCTGTATAGAGTTGCTCCAAAATGTCAACACAACATTCCTTGCAACATTATTTTTGCTCTGGAGTGAAAAACCTTGGGACTATCTTTGCACAAACTTTTGTCATGTTAAGATCTTCATGGAAAATATTCCACTCTGTATCTTTGTCAATGTTCACAGATTCAGCTATCAATTTAACACTGAATCTGTAGTCTTTTCAAACAATATGACTGACTGTTTCTAAATTTTCTTCGGTTCTTGAAGAGCAAGGTCATCCAGAATGCTTATCATCTTTAACATTGTTACATCCCTCCCTGAATCTTGTGTGCCACTGAAACACACACGTATGAGACAGGCAGTCATTCCCACAAATGATGGTAAGCATTTGATAAGATTCTATTGGCAATTTGTCCAATTTAAATAAACATTTTGAATTTACGTGTTCTACTTTTAAAGTTACCATTTTCCTGGCACACTATAGAAAACACAACCAAACTAAATGAAGATTCACAATCAACTGAAAGTCACAGAGTATTACTGCTTGTTATGCGAGTTCAGCCACGTTCAAGGTCACCATGCACGTACTTATAATCTGTTTCGACTGTTCTTGTAATTTATCAGAATTACCTTGTATTATCTGTCACAGAAAATTCTTCAGTTGACAAGTTAAATGCAATTTTTCAATAATAAAATTGCAGCTACAAAAAGAACCCTTGTGTAGGAATTGAACCTGTAGGCTATAGCTCTGCGAGTATACAGAAATTTTATCATATCAAGAGTGGCACTGAAGAAACTCTTGCAGCTATAAGTATACACTATGTACAAAATTAAAAAAATCTTTTCTCAACTAATTAAATTTTGACTAACTTTAGGTTTAAATAATTTTCAAATGTAATAAATCTACTTACGCTAAGAGAAATGAAACAAACAAAACTTAAACCCAGAAATTGGGGTTTTATCAACTTTAATAAAACATTGTTTTGTGTACAAACTAAGAAAATCTATTTGTTTCTAGAGTCACTAACATTTTGTAATAAATATTATTTTTATACAAAAAATCTGCTTTACCCAGGTTTCTTAAAGTTGAAATATCAACCAAAGTACATTTCAGATCGTTTCTACAAACTTTTGCCACATTCTCAAAATTGTATTTACTAGAAAATATATTCAAGAAATGTAGAAAATAGACTAATTAATTGTAATATTTTGCAAAATGATTAAAGCAGATCCTTTTGAAATTTAATATTTAAAAGAGAAAATAAATACCGTAAAAAAAATTTATAGGTAGGCCTAAAAATAAAAAAGGAAATGAATTTAATCATTTTATAAAACTTATAATTGAGAGTATGACATATATTCTATTACTTCAGTATTTACTTATTCAATTTTCTCTACTACTTTTCAATTTCAATTTTATTTAGTTGTTTATGATACATTTTTGTTTCAAAATACAAAATCCCAACTATTATTATAGGGTTAATGAGTGTCACTGTTTACTTTAAATAATCGTATTGATGGTTTTCAGCGTGAAATAGATAGGAGGCAAGAAGAAGAAGAAGCTAAGCGAATTCCAGACAAATTTGCACCTACTTCAAATTATAAAGAAAAGTATCAACATCTTATCGGTTTAGAATCGGCTAAAGATGCTGCACGCAAAACTGAAACTAATAAACAATATGGATTTGGTAAATATGTGATTAATAATACAATTTTAAGTTTATAAGTTATAATTAAAGGAAGGAGCAATTTGCTGTGACAGAGAGAGTTCTTAGTGTTTGCCTACGTAAGCCAATTGGATTTGATTTGTTAAATTTGTGTACCCATCAGTAAAAGTTACTAGTTATTAAGCTGCAAAGATTGTTATCGAGTGTTAAGTATTGATATTATATTTAATAGACTAATATAATAAATCTCATCCAATCAAATCATAACATTGGATTTCAGTGCTTACAAAACTATTAAACACTGAATTTTTGCTATAGCAAGCAGGAACGTGAATTTTTTTTTAAATTTCCACTTTTTCCATGGCATTGTTAGTTTTAATGCTAGAAACGTTTTACACATCTTATGTTATAGATAATTTTTAAATCTTAAATTTTAGTTCATACGCTATTTTGATTCTAATTGTAATTATTCGGATATACTGTATCAAATTCAAAAATCCAATTCCAGATTTCAGTGCTTGAACACCAACTTTAAAGTATCCTATCTTTGTCCTAAAAATCAGAAAAAGTGACCAAAAATGCATTTTACTCCTATTTTTATAAATAGAATTTTGTACTTTATATATATTTAACTCAATTTTTTTTTAGCTGTTTACAAAAATCCACATAAGAAACAATTTTAAGGGGAGACATTTTTGTGATAACTCAAAAAATATGAATTTTATACAAACATTTTATTTCCTTAAAATTTGATCCTTCAGATTTGTAGTTATTTTGACATTTTTTCTTGCCTGCTAAGGGTCGATACTACTCCAAACTTTAAAAATTACAGTTTCCAATTAACAAAATATTTTAATACATTGCTAAAAGAACTGACTCTACTATAAAGAACATCAGCAGCAAAAGTACGGCCTCGCCTTTTTATTATTCAAAGATGAAAGTCTTTTTAAAACACACTATTTCGAAATTCGAAATAACTGTAACAGTCAAAACAAAAAACAATAATATAATTTTTAACCAGTGTTACTAAAATTTTCATTGACTCTTAACTTCATTTTTCCTTATGAATTTTGTTCATTCTGTCTTGTTATTTGACCTAAATTTTTATGAACTTAGTGTATCTACACTTGATTCCACGTTCACCGTGCAGTACAGGTCCTACGGGGGAATAAACAAGCTACTACCATTACAGCGAACATCACGTTTATTGTCATGCGGGTTGCGTCAAC
>JAGFPH010000176.1:155507-167310 GCA_018207615.1 Philaenus spumarius | reverse complement strand
ACATAAATACTGAACTGTTTCAACATTATCAATAACTACGCATTAGTAATGAAATTATACACACTTTTTCTGCTTTAGATTGCACTTTAAATATTTACAAAAATTAAATGCTTAAATTTTCTATTCCTGAAAACTTATAGGTTACAGATTTAGCAATAGTACAGCAAACAATATTTACTCCTGCCACAATAACAAAATTCTGTATTTTAACAAAATTTCCTTTAATTTTCAGATGGTGTTCTGATGAAACAAGGTTCAAATGAAAACAGTCATAGGTTAAAGTCATCTTGCATTTTGTCTAGAGTGTCTAGGGATCAACTGGTCGTCACAGCTATTCAGTTTTTCCCTAAAATCTGTACTCTGGCTGTTGGGTTCAATATCAGCTGTTTTCAGTTATGGGACCTTTCGGACCTCACTCTTTTGTAAGTAGTCAGCGTTTTTCTTAATCGAAATATTTCAGTTGCAAAACTTTGTTATTTTGGTTGTTGTATTTGTTGCAAAACATTATTTCATTTCAGTTCTATATTTGGATTGGCACGGAGCAGGTTTTATTTTTGTATTGTTGACATGGCATAAAACAAAAATGGCTACCATAATTGTTTCAACTTCTAAATTTAGTAATATGTTATTTCTGTATCTCATTAATTTTAATACCCTACAACAAGACTGGATCACAAATGAAGAAGGGAAAAATCACCTCTACTAATTTTACATAGTGAAGAGAGCGAAATAACCTCATAAAGACTCGCAATGAAGAGAGCGAAATAAACTCATAAAGACTCGCAATAATAACACCTAAAAAAATATATTTTAACTTGCCTATTATTTGATATTTTATTGTTGATGGTTTCCAGGTATACTTCTGCTTTAATGGAAGCCAAGTTACCAGTTTGTAGGTTCGCATTGTTAGAACCGTCAGATGATCCTCGCTATGTGTGTTTCCTGTGGTCCTTGCACCAGTCGAGCGGTCGACAACAGTCGCTGCCATTTGGTGCAATGTATCTTCTAAACTATGATTCCAAACAAAATGTCACAGATTTTGGAAATCTGTATCAGGTATGTTTGATTCAGAAAAACAAATAGTGGTTTAGTCTTATTCATATTTAAGAATTGCAGCTTGTAAAGGTTCAGTAATGGGATTTGCTATTATGGATGCTTATTGTGATTGTATTGTTTCTTTTTACTCATCTGCCTGTTGGTCTGTAGGAATGTCCATACACATTTTCAACACTAATATGACTGACGATTAACCCAACTTAATGTCAGGGATGTGCATGTAAAATGTAGTTTGCTACGAAAAAAAAACTTGTATGAAATAATATGATGTTAGAATTGAAAAAATGGAAAAAGTAGATTATAAACTATGAATGTATGTGTCATAGTAGTAAGTTATATTTATCAAACCATACCATATGCAACCAGACAGGACTCACGGAGTAAGACTCACTATGTTTGATACATTTATAAAACACTATGAATAGATTAAATAGAAATTTGATTTTCAAATTAACTAATAATTTAAAAAAGTGTTATTTCGTATATAAAAGAAAATTACAAGAAGAAAATTAAATAGACATTTCTCAAGTAACAAATGTTGGCTACATTAGTTCGATTGCCATTGTTCAAAACAAACGTGTCAACATTTGGACCAGTCAGAGAGAAGGAAGGACAAAACTGGTAGGTGTTCCTTTTTCAAAACCCAAGCGAATCATTCAGTCTTCAGTATTGCCATCAAGAAGACAAGATGCGAGTAAAAGTAGTGTTTAAAGAGTTAAAAAGTGTTCATTTTATCATTAGAAATCATAAACAACCAATATTTTGTGGACCGAGAACTAATTAATCAAAGAAAAAATGCTCGTTCAGACTATTGTATTTTGTGGACAAAGATCTAATTAATCAGCAATATTATATCTCACTTTTTTAAGACAAAACGATGAACTTTAAAACTTCTCATATTCAAATTTTGAACATCATTAAAATCTGTGATATCCAATTTTTTAAATTCTATTTACCTTGAACTATTTTAAAACTTGCAAATATTTTTAAATTTATTGATCTTAATGAAGATTGTGTGTAGGCCTATATTATTTCTTACCAATGCCAGCTCGAGTTCCTCTTCCTCGAGATACCAAAACATTCAGTCAAATTGAATGTGATATTCAAATTATAAACTATGGTTAAAGAATTTCAAAGAACTAATATATTTCAAACATTAATTGCAAATTTAGGAAATTTGATCAAAATTTATAAAGACTTCAACATGAGCAATATTGTAAACTGTTAAATTTTTAAATCTATAAAATTGAACTTCAGTTTAATTTAATATATTTGTTTTATTTGTATTATAATTTTATAACTAACCAGCCAATAAAAATACTAAATTGTTAATTTGTAAACTTGTGTCAAACCTTTATTCATATTGAGTTATATTTCTATACAGGGTGTTTCTTAAATAGGACGCCAAACTTCTAGAGTGGGTTCATTACATAAAAATAAATAAAATAGATCTTATAAACATGTGCTCTAAAACGCTTTGTTTTCCAGATTTCCGCCATTTTGTTTTTGTACAAAATAATTCATATCTAGAGAAATGTTTGACTGATTGAGTTCAAACTTGGTAGGGATAGAAATAACCAAATGGTAAAATTTCACAATTATAATTTATTAATGAGCAACATATGTTTCACCGTTAGACATCATCAGGCTACTAAATTTCAATTTAGTACCACCAAATTATGGAGTTCACCAAGTACCAACGGTTTTTACTTTAAATTCAAACTTGGTATGCAGTTTATCTAACAATGATCTAAGAAAAATAAACTATTCCATCCAATCATGTGTTTAAAAAAGGCAGCTGTTTGAAAATTTCAAACCTAAATTATTAAAAAACCGTACATAAAAAAATGTTAAAACACCTTTTTTGTAGCCCTTTTGATTCCCTATTGGATGTTGTAACTGTCAAAACAATCGGATGAAGAATAATAGCTAAGTTTAAGATAATTACAGCAAATGTACATACAATATTGATGTGTTGGTATAGGATGCCGGGTTGAACAAACCAGTTATTACACTTAACTTAACTAATGGTCGATCAACAAACTAAAGTACTTTTATTTGCAGGGAAAAAATGCTGAGCTTTTCCAACTATTTACCGTCAATTCATCACTAATGCATAACAGACATAGTTGATTAGTGAGAGAGTAATATAAAAGTACCGTTGTAGAAGTTAGGGAGTAAACAACAAAATTAATGAATTAAAAGGGGTCTTTTGTACAGTAGCCTACGGCTCAGTGTAGTCTACTGTATCATGTGTTAAGGCAGTTTCAAGGGACGTTGAGAGAGAGAATGAGGGAGTAAATGTACAAGCTCAATCGAGTGCACACATTCAAGTTTTTCTTTTCTAGGAATTAGTTATGCTACGATAGTTGTGGACAGCGTATGTTTGTATAGATTACTATATAGTTGTGGACAGCGTAACTCTGAACCAGGAAAGGCTAGCGTCTAACGGATGTAGGCTACAGCGGATGTGAAGCGATCCTGGTTCAGAGTTAAGCTGTCCACAACTATATAGTATTCTATACAAACATACATTTCTTCCATTTCTCAACCTCACAAACCAAGGATTTGTTTTCTTTATTTAAGTAAGAGTGCATTAGCAAAGTGCCTGAACCACAAAATAGTCATGTTTTCCACTGTTTATCATGCCCCCTTAAAATTTTATATATATCCATCTATATGCCCCATCTATTTGTAATTAATTGGCACATTTTGTTGCTATATTTGTAAAAAAAAACTACAGAAGAGCATTATTTATTAACCCTAGAAATGGCAGACGACACACTGTGTGTCATCTCTGATTCCTATAAATCTACAATTGTCCCGTTTTAGAATATTTCACCCACTAAAAATCATCCAATCTCAATAAAACAAAAACCATTGGAAATGTAATGTTTTAAACTTAAATTTTTGTATTTACAATTTCTTTCTAAAACGTATATTTATATATGTAATCATCGTTTTCATTGTAGTTTTCTAAAAAGCTAATGTCGCACGAAAAAACACAGAAATTACTCAACTTTGTCACTTCTCTAAGGCTCAATATCGCTCGACAGAATTGTTTTGACAATAATATAAAGATACAGATACTTTTGGATTCGTCAAGATTTGAACTTTCTAAAACTGCTTTCCAATCAGTCGTCACTCTTATAGTTCCAAAAATATAAAGTTTTCTGTAAACCCTTGAAATTGGACCGTTTTCAACCAATGAGAAAGCACTACATTTTGCAATCGAAATATCTATTACAATTTGATATATTTGAATTAAATAGATGTTTATATCGATTTGAAGACAAAACTTGAATCTTTCGTTTCGTGTAAAGTAAACCATACTTACTGTTACGATTTTATTCGTAGAGTCCTGGGAAATACAGACATTTGTTGAATTCAATATGCAGAGTTCCCACAGTCTGACAATGCATTGTCCAACTGTATAGGCCGGTAGGATATGTTTAAGATGCGTCCGTGAGAGGTTTAATTAGTTTGATCTAATTTTGTGATTCAAGTAAAACTAAGTCAAATACTTTTATGAAATAATAATTAACATGTACACAGTTCAATTCTTTGATTTATTCTCTACACTTTGTTACAATAATATTTGATTTTAGGGCAAAGCATATATTCCTAAATCAATCTAAGTTTAGTTTTGTTAACAGTCTTGTAGTACTAACATAAAAACTGGTGTTTTCAAAATAAGAAATTAAAAATTTATATATATTTTTATACAGTTCTATTGAGAACTAAATTACAAAACTTTTGTACATTTTGAAAAAAATTAGTAAACAATTTTACTACTTTTTATGTATAGGCCTAAAATCGAACTTTTTCATTTCGTTACTGAACTTTTTTTGTTTCTTGAGCTAATATCTTTTACAATATTACATCAATAAATTGTTTAACTGTGTATATGATTTCTTTGGACCTTTGCCTATAAAAAAAGCCATGGAGCACTTTTGGATTGCGATAGAATTACTATTTTTGGCGAATTTTTGAAAAAATGCTTGCAAAACGGAAAAATCTCAAAACGTTTTAACACTGCCACTTCTGTGGTTAAAATTCTATTTTTTGTGTCATAGAATTTAAATAAACAAAGAAGGTTTGATAATGTACTCAAATGAAAGAAATTTTATACATTATTTATGAAAAGTACAAATTAAAATCCTTGAATTGCAAACATTTATATTTATAGAAAGATACTTAAATAAAACACACTAAAAAGTTATAAATTTACACACTTTTAAAAAAGTCTTTCACTGTCGTTTCACTTTCGCTTTCCACTCCTAATTAAACTCTCATTCACAAAGTTTAAGAATAAATCCGACCAAAAACCAAAGAACAAAATACAGTAACAGGGGGGAAAAAACAACTCGTGGGAAAGTATTAAGTCATAAATACGATGCCACGATGAGGGGAGGTTATAACAGGAACAAGACTGCTTCGTCATTCACTATACTTCCTGTCCGCTAAACGTCACACATACCATTGCGGCAAACTACTGTTTTGTGTTCTTTCTGTTCAATCTAACAAAAAAGTTTTTATTATAAATTTACTTATTGAGAAATCATCTGGAGGTATGAATTCATTATCAAAATCAATAAATTCAGAATTCAATAACAGAATTGATTGTGATAAAAATTAATTTTTTTTTTCTAATTCGCCTCGGATAATTCGGAAACTCGGAAAACCGAGCCTCGTATAATCGAGGTATTACTATAAATTTATTTACTAACAGAAAGCCTAAATTTATTGTCTGAGCATCGTTAACTTTCAGTTATTTTTTGAAGCATTGAGATTTTTAACCTTGGTAAATGTTTTATTTCAGGACTTTAGCAGCTGTTCTTTACGTTACGAGTTGGATTTCGGTGATGAAATTTCTTCTGTGGAAGACGGCAGGATTATTTCCTGCAGAACAATCAACAAAATTATACCAAAGACCATTCCTTATTCCTTAAAAGATGAAGGTATGTGTATGTATCTCTATTAACCAGCTGGGTTGGTTAAAATTGAATATTAAATTATTATTGAATTATTGGTACTCTAAAATCAGGTAGACCAACCGTTTTATTGGATTACATTGCAATCTTTTTTAAACACTTTGCCTAAGTTCATTCCTAGTATCAGTATTTTATTCCATTGCCTTAAAAATAGGGATTTGTCGATTCCAGGTTTTGTCGATTCCGATAAAGATCCCTAGAATCGATTCCCAATTCTTGATTCCAATTATCACAATTACCAAAACCCTGAAAATATAGAGAAAGGAAAACGAACCCACCAAGTTTGCCTTAAATGCTTAAATGTATACAAAAGTTTAATAAGATCGAAAATAGAATATACTATTGCTCTTTTTTGAATGGTCATGCAGCAATTAATATCCTTGTTTCAAAATTATAAATAATATGGGAATGTTTAAGGGAGAATTAAAAATGTCAGTTAACTTTATATGCATATTTATTAAAAATTTAAAATTTGTTTGCTAAAAACTATTTTTGTAAGCCAAAACTATCTAGGGTACATATGATTATTTTTACAATTGGATAAAAAGAAAGCTGTTTAGTCTATAGGTATGAATATTTAATCATTTCGACATGCTGCTGGACCAATGACATGGCAATTTCTAAAGTGGCAATGTTCGTAAATAAATAAACCTTAAAAGGTTAGAAAGCATTCAGAATTAGACAAAGGATTGAAACAGATGCCCCAATACAATGTGTGCCAATTTTATGAACTACCATTATTGAAATATTATTTAAAATACAATGACAAAAGAATACGACGTCCGAATATTATTAGCTCTAATTTTATAAAACAAAATTTAATTTACAACCGCGTAAAAACCTATACTCCCGAGAACAATAATTTGTTCTTGTTTCTATGAAATACCGGCATTAAAATTTAATTTAAATTACAACGGCCAAGGTCAGCATAAAAAAGGTTATTTAGATGACACTTGTCAAATTTGGAAAACGTGGAAATTAATGTCGCTTTGCAGGAATGGACTAAAACAAAGGCACTTCGTTGGGACTCCCACAGAAAACATAAATCACGGGTAACCTAAATCCCCAAAATGTCCAAAATGTTTTCCCGAACTAAAACAAATATAATTATTATACTTAAAAACTTTTGTTACCGATCTATAAAATTTTTAACTTTTCGTCACAGGAGGCACCCTAATTCTATAAATAAACACGATAAGAAACGAATTTATAAGTGGTCCACCTTGAGCCTACTTTACTTTCCTGTGTACAAAGCCCTATGCATAAATACAAATAAAACAAGAAGCGTTTATTTCAAATGAACCAATTGCCTATACATTTTACTTGGGAAAACGTCTACATACATCAAAATATTAATGTTTTACATTTTTTCCTACTGATATTTATTGTTAAATGCTAAATTGGGTTTAAGTTTAAATACAGAGAATGTGATTGCAAATACCGGAGATTACATTCAAAATACGAAGTCTCCATCCTAAATATGGAGAACTGGCAAGTCGGACATTGATATAAACTGAGTATCTCTCGGTATCGGTATTTAAAAACGGTTAAAATGGATTATACACGTAAATTTATAAATATATGCTTAATAATTCAGTACATATCGGATGTTTTGTTTGTGTTTGGAAACGAGGTAATTAGAATCGACTTTTTGATCGATTCTCGATACCGATTACCGCGACTAAGAATTGATGGAATTGACTTTAGGGAATCGTTATCGACACATCCTTACTTAAAAATATAAAAAGTGTGATAACTTTTTAATTTGTTCAGCAAGGGTTTTTATTTTTGGTTTATGAAGCCCTTTTCACCATTGCTCCTCTGTGATTCAAATGATCTTGTGTGGAAAGTTACCCAATTAATATTTTGTCTAGATCCTGAATAGGCTATGTATGGATCACAAGTATATAATATAACTACATGGATTAGGTTTGAATGTGCCTTGCCACCAGATATCCTCCTATAATACCAGTAACTCACTTTGTGATCTCAATCCTGATTTTTCAATTGTCTGATAAATCTTTTTTTTTCTCAAGTTCCTTTGGATGCTAGAAACTAATAGTGGCAGGATTTTATTCCATCAAGGCCAGATTACTTTTGTTCTTTATAGGAAACATATAGTCCTTGGGCTTTAATTATGATGTATGATAAAAATAATAAAATGTATTATAGAAGATTTATTTTTAATGAGTTTCTTTTCTGTCTCTAGATTCCAATGTAGAAGAGTCCACCTTATGTTTGCTTACTGTCACATGGGAAGTGTGGTCACAAAACAGGACTCAGGTCTCCAACTGTATAACTGTGTTTGATTTAAACCAATGGTACCAGGAGCACATGCCTAGCTCTACTCTTACCGAATATAATGGGTAAGCAATCATTAGATTCAGACATATCTCTACTGGGTACTTTGATTAGTTTTCAGGTACATGCTTCTGGCGGTGGTGTCTGTCCACATAGCCCGCAACCTTTTTTCGAATAAGCAGCTAGTATTGATACATTTTTTTTATAATGTTATTTACATTATTTATTGAAGACAAAATGATGGAAGTAAAAGAATTAGGAGGGAGGCAAAAAATGATAGTAAATATTTGATGGGAGAATTTCTGAAAAATTGTTCATCTACAAAAATTGTATTAGGCGGGAAGTACTAAATTTGAAAAGCTTATTCTATTGGTAGCCTCAAAAATAATAAAAAAGCATGTATTGGAGATATGTGCACAAAATTTACGATTTCTGTGTTTAAAATTGAAAATGATCAGGACATCGCAGGAGTGGAACGTTAAAATCAAGACTGATGTGAGTACAAATTATTTGGTGTAATGGCAAAATGCTTTTGTAAAAGTATTCTATGTCCAACTAGAAAACCATATCCCAAATTTTGTCTGCATAATTATTTCCACACTTAATAATGTTGCTTCTAAATTTTGACCACGTGTAAATGCTGACCAATGTTTTTGCTATGCAACAAACTAAGCATAGCACTTTTTGTCCAAACTCTTTGTTAACTGTCAGGCAACAAGTATCCAGTATTCTGCCTGTATCCATTACTAAACTAAAAGTATTTTGTTTAAACTTAAGAGAATAAAATTAATATTTTGAATTCAAAAAGGTACTTTAAACTCTGTTGACATTGGAAAGTATTGTAAGTTAGTCATTTTAAAACGTACTACTAGTTTTTCTTCTCTGACTTAATAATTGTTGTTTTTTTCTAGGTACATGACTCATCTTACCTTAAATGACTTAGAAGATGTTCTCCTTGACGTCAGACTGAAAGAAGAAAGTTTAAAACCTTATATTGCTTTGTATCACTTTGATCAGCATTACTATCCTTCATCTTTGTCTTTTGGTAAGATTAAATATTAATTGTTAATATAACACTCAAATTAATTATTTTCATGAACTGTTTTGGTTAACATCACCTACTATTCTTAAACAAGCGTCATTTGAGGTAAATAAAAACCGAATAATAAACTAAACTTAACCCTTTGCGCTCGGTTGGCAAGTACTGCTGGCCATATGATATTCTCAGTCCTCACAGCTCGGATGGCCAGCCTGACAGGCCGCTTACGGTACTGTTGTCAGCTCTGCCGCTAATTTGACCTTGCGGCGTCAACAGCTCTGAATTATTTTTCACTACAATCTGAAATGTTGTTAGTGGGTATTTATTTCTTGTTTAACAAAATCATGAGCTTTTAGTAAGTCTTTTATTTTGCCACACAATAAAGTAGATAATATATTATATTGTTATTGGTGAGTTTTTGTTTTAGCTGTAAATATATAGTTATAATATATTTTTATGAATAAAATAAACCATTGGATCCATTGTATACAACTTATCGAACAACACTTTTAGGTAATTTAAAATAAAATTAAGAACTTGTTAACAAAAAAAAACACTTAAAACCTATAATAAACTAATTAACTTTTGTTCTATTAAATTACTTCAAACTTTAAAAACACTAGCCTAGACCACTGCAATGTAAAACTAAACTGCTGGTAAGGTTATAATGTAATGAATATTCCTACGTTTTGATACAACACAGACCAGAAAAAAGCGGGAATTAATTAGATTAAGATTTGAACTTTAGATTTTAGCACAATCCAGACAAAATAAAACTACTAAAAATAAATTAATGAAGATCATTTGTGTGGCCAGTCCTGCTGGCCATCTGGGCGTTCGAGGGATTTTACCTTGTCCAGTACTGCTGGCCATCCGAGCTGAGAGGAACGTAACTTGCAAAAACAATTCAGACTTGGTAAAGAAATGGCTGTGGCCAGCACTACTGGCCATACAAGCCCAGAGGACTTTTATTAAAAATCCTGCCAGAGTACAAAGGGTTAAAATCTGTTAACAAAATTACATCTTAAAATTAGCTAACAAGAGTAAAACTAAAAGTAGGCACCATATACTTACAGTTATGAACTATAAACATAAAAAACCAGTAAAACTAAACCAAAATATTAATCAAATTAGTGATGCAATGTTTATTATTATTTCCCCTGATTATTTAATGATGGTTCTCTGCACTAAGTTGTAGTGTGACTGTTGTAACATATGCAATTTCCATGGATGCATCGTGAACAAAGTTTGTTTAAGTCTAAATTGTTTTAAAATAATAAATAATGTAAGCAGATAATATAAAGAAAGTAATTAAAGTTAGATACAAAAATAATAAATATGCAGACAAGTAAAATGAAATAATTTTCTTCTTAATAAAAAGAAATATATATTATTATTATTTAGGTAAGAAAAACGCTCGAGTGGTGAATTTGGGTGTGGTGAATTGCCTAACATGGGTTTGATCCTTTTACAAAAACGGAACTTATAAGAATCCTTGAGATTTAACGTGGTAAAGATAGGAGATGTACATTTTAAATTCAACAAAAACTGCTCTGCGCAGATTATGTGTTTTAATGCCAGGCAGCATGGCGAGTTAGTTGAAAATTAGAACAATGTTTATAGAATTATTTTGTGTTAAAGAACAGTTTTGTCGCAGTTAGTATATTGCCACTTTATATTTTTAACTTTAAAATTTTTGATTCAATCACTGAAGATCACTGTCAATCATAAGTACTTAGCTTAGTACTTAGTACTTATCATAGTACTGGAAAGAGGTCATAAATGAAAGTTAGTCAAACATGGTGGCTGATTTTGTTGTTTTAATAATAGAATTAGACAATAGACATATACAATTTTGTAATTACAACAATACTAAAAATATTCAAGCTAAACCAACTTGAAAAAAAATCAAATAAATGGAAAAATGCAGACAATTGAAATTTAAATAAAAAAGAATAAACATTCGTATTTTTATACTTGCTATAAAGGCCAATGTTGTTACCATATAAGGATTTGTAGTACACTTTAATATTCGAATGTGCCTAACACAATTACACTGTCAATACTAACATAAATTACTTGTTCATGGAAAAACCTCACTGTTGATTGGCGATCATAAAGCTCAAATTAATTAAAAACTTATCAATCTTGCAAATGCACCTCACTCCCAACTACAGTCAGGAGCATGAAATAAGGTGGGTGAGAATTTTTGCGCTGTTGCCAGACATGGGACTGGCAAAGCGATTCTCGATCATTCCTCGCTTTGCCAGTCCCATGCCCAGTGTTGCCAGATCATGGTGCAGAGCAAGCGATTCTCGACCGTTCCTCACTTTGCCAGTCCCATGTCTGGCATCAGCGCAAAAATTCTCACCCGCCTTATTTCGTGCTCCCGACTGTAGTTGGAAGTGAGGTG
>JAGFPH010000176.1:133323-155107 GCA_018207615.1 Philaenus spumarius | reverse complement strand
CCTTATATGGTAACAACATTGGCCTTTATAGCAAGTATAAAAATACGTTTGTTTATTCCTTTTTATTTAAATTTCAATTGTCTGTATTTTCCCATTTATTTGATTTTTTTTCGAGTTGGTTTACTTGAATATTTTTAGTATTGTTGTAATTGCAAAATTGTATATGTCTATTGTCTAATTCTATTATTAAAACAATCAAAATCAGCCACCATGTTTGACTAACTTTCATTTATGAACTCTTTCCATTAGCTGAGTACTTATGATTGACAGTGATCTACAGTGATTGAATCAAAAATTTTAAAGTGTACTTTAATCTATTAAAATATTGCATACAAGGATGTTTTGGCACTAACTTACAGCAGGAAACTGTGGCCACAGATGCGATAGATAGTCGATCTATGTATCAAAAGTGGGCAGCCGAGCAGACGAAATAAAGATATCTGTGAGATTTTGATGTCATAGAGATTTAAATAATAATGAAGTGTTTACTGGGAATAATGATACAGGTGGCACTGGTCAGTGGTCAGCCATCTTAAATAGTCGTATTAAAGACGTCTGCTTTGAGTTTGTTGATGATTGTTTTTCAGGTTAAATCTTTTTGTTTTACTTGAATTATACCAAAGTATGGATATTAAATGATAATAATTAATTGAATTATCATCACTCACAAATATTTTAGCTATTTTTACTTTAAAATAAAAAAAATTTGTTAAAATTTTTGTAATTGTTACTTTACAATATTTTATCTAATTTTGTTCACATTTTGTAGTGAGCGTATTTTGGTGATATCTCCTAAGGTTATTTTAGAAATTCGGGAAAATTTTTCTAAAACGACTTTGATTTTATTTTGTATTAAGTACAATACATGATTGGTTTCAGATTGTGTTTGTTTGTATCGTTTGAACATTTTGCAAAGTTCACGTACTGGTGTACAGAAAGCGTGTCTTAATGCCATAGAGAATGGAGGAGCAGAAGCTCTCTTAAACCCTACACCATTGTTTAAGTTGTGCGACTTGGCTGGAGTAAAACCTCTCCTTGCAGACATTCATGTCAGCCATTTAAACAACACATCAGTGGTAAGTTAACCGGTCATGATCTTTTGGCTACTTCGTAACTAGTACATTGGCTGAGGCTTTGCATAGACAGCTATCTAAAAATCACTTATACAATCAAACTTATACAATACAAACTTAACAATTTAGTGTCATAGGCGTATGCTAAAAGTGGTTGAATCGACCCTTTTTATATTTGTGCATATAATTCCTTTGAATTCTAACAATTGGCAGTGGAGATCACTTAGTTCTATAAGCGTTCATTTAGCTTTAAATCGATATAAGAATCATTTTATTTGGCCAAAAAATAATAAAAATACTTATTGAACAGATGCTTCGGTATAGTGCTGCATCAGTTCCAAGTTGAGTTTATGTTGTGTTTGAAAGAATATTTATTGTATTAATTTAGGACAATATACTTGTGTTTTGTTTATATTCTGTTTTATTTTAGTAAGCTGTTTTTGTCCATTTTGTGTTATATATTCATAAATAATTTTTAGTTTGTGACATTTATTGTATGCTAGGGCAAGCTACAATAAAAATATTTTTGTTTATGGTAAACTACTACAGGTTATTTACTTAAACTACTTTGGTTATTTGTTTTATTTAAAATGTCTTCGAATTTATTTTAAACCGGTCATTGATGATACAAATTTACATGATGTACTCGATGAGAGTTTTCAGAAGTTTTTATTTAACGTTGGTGTTTTTTTGTAAAAAAGTGTGGAACATCAACTTTGTTTCTAGCATATTTAGTTTTTATTGTTTTGTGAATTAAAAAAAAAATGTTTGTTCACTAATAATTATGCTTTAAAACGATGGTGAGTGATTCAAGGAGTGCTTTGTAAATACAAACTAAGTTTTTACAAAATTTTAGTTTTAAAATCAGCTGTGTGGGATTTTTTTAAACTTTTGTAATAATAATTTACCAGTTTAAACTTAAGAATTAGTGTCAGTAAAGTCTAAAGTTTAGCTAAGTTAAAAATTTCATACTGTTCATGCTATATAAAAGCACAACCAAAACACAAAAACTGGCTTGGCTACAGTATTGCTAATATGTTGAACAGCTGTTGTTTTAAAGGTTTTCAGGAGAAGAATTTTTAGAACAGAAAACCTATTTAAAATTATTAAATAAAGGAATTAAAAAAGAAAATTAAACTTCACTTAAGAACTACACTTTCTTGTATTTCCTTTAGAATTTTATGGTTGAGCTTGTACAACAATCTTTATTATTTATTTTAAACTGCTGAGAAACATAGTCCCAGAATAGAAAAATAAATCGAAACACTATTGTTCTTATAACATTGCACGTGTTCCTTTTTTATAGGGGTTAGAAGCAAAAGACAGTTGGAACGCGAAGATTTAATAATTTTTATATTTTCGTAATATTATATTACAGAAAGATCAACGTGAACTAGTTTTATCCGTTGCATTAGAGAATGGGATGAATGGATTCTTATGGAGCTGTGTTCAAGAGTGGTCAGATGGAAGCCATGCCGTTGCTGGATCAACGTTACCATCTCTTCTCAGCTGGGCATGGAGCCGTGTAGCATTGTATAAACTCACAGCTGACAAACTTTGTGAGTAAACATTTACATTAAGAGCTTAAAACCTTACATATTTCAACATCCTGTCTGGTAGCGTAAATAAAATCTAATTACACGAAGTAATGGCTCAAGAACAACAAACAACAATCACTTGAAAATTCTAGTTAATAAGAAGAAAAACATATTTTAATGTATGTATTAGTAGTTTCTTAAGATGTATTTATTACTTAACACTCCGATGGCTGCAATATTGGCGAAAACATCAATGGTGGGGATAGGGTAAAAATTACTTATTTTTTTTTTGTCTTTAATGTGTCAAACCAATCATGTTTTAGAGAGAAAAGACATGAGTATATATATATATATATTTTTATTTTTTTTTCAAATCAACATGTCAAAACAAAACAGTCATATCTTAAAGAAAAAATCGGATAAAATATAATAAAATCGAACTGAAAATTATTTATTGAGCATAAAAACTGTTTTTATCATTTGGTGTATTATTATTATAATTGTAAGGTAAACAAAGCCAAGTACTACATAGCCTTAAAATGCAGATATTCTTTATTTTGAAACAACCTGTACTTTGAAACAATTTTCATATCTCTGATTTTTAGGTTAGGCATTTGTTAAGGAATATTCCTAAGTCATACTTTTTTAATTTTGTTTACTTTTATTATAATTTCTCTGAAATTTAATCTTAATAATTTTATGTAGATATTTGATAATGTTTAGCTTTGAGGTTATGATTAGTCCTTCAGCTTTATTACAAATTTAATTACACAATATGTATGTGGAGAAAGAAAATCGTGTACACAGTAGTAGAAATATTTTTGTGAATCTTTCATATTGTAGCAGTAATAGTATAACCAAAAAGGTTGATAAGTACTTCAACATCCCTCATATTTCTTGTAATCACTTAAAGCAATGTTTAGAATTTCTTACCCTCGTCTTAAGGTATAACTCTGGTTCTTGCTTGTCCCTACACCCTTAACTCTTGATTTTTCTTAACTTCGATAATTTGTTTAAAAATTTCTCGTTCCGATCTCTACTTCAAAAAATCACTCTCTCCTAATGATAGGCTATTTAAATACTCTCTTCATTCAATGGATTCTTGGCAGGCATTTACAAGTTCAGTTAGGTATGACTAATAGAACAACCAAAGAAAACATTACTTGAAATATATTTTACCATTTTGTTTAACTCTATATAATGGAAACTGTGTTATACCCTAGAGTTTTCTATGTTTTCAGGACATAATTTATTTTTGAATTGTTGCAGGTGTTCCGTTGTTTGATTACTCTGGTATCAAGTTGGATTTTAATGACAGACTAACACTTGAACATTGCGTACGTCAGCTGCACAACTTGAGCAATCTGTTCCGAATGGTTTTGGACAAGTTTCGCAGCTTTATATTGCAAGGTATTAAGTTGCTTCAAGTCTGTGTAACAGACACTTGGTTTTTATATTTTTACTTGAAACTAATTTTAATCCATAGGCGATCTCTGCCCGACATACGTTTTAGTGTGCTTTCTCTATTAAGCTAGTTTAGAGTCACAGTGTGTAATCAGACTTCAAAGTATTTACAGTATGACAAAGTTAACTATCTCGTGCTGGTTGTGGGATAGAAGGGAGTTAACTCTCAATCAGTTCCACTTTCTCTGCCATGTAAGCAGGCTACACAGAAATCAGTCAACTAGTATTTCAATATTGCTAGAAGTTGTTCTACTATACAACTGTTTTTAGGTGTTAGTAAACAGATTATATTGGCTGTCCGGTTCAAGCCTAGTCCAGATTTATAGGTTTTATTGTAAGAGCCAATATTTATTATGTTGTCTGTTTTTAGATAACCTAGAGCAACAATGCACAGCTCTTGGACTCGTCTCGCTTTATTTGGACGCAGTCCTTTGGTTTCTCCGCAGTGGAGTCCTACCTGAGTCACTTGATGATAATGTGGCGAGCGTTTATGGCAATATTCAAGTTCCATATCTAGTCAATAGAATCACAGCATCTACCAAAGCCAGGTATGTAGCTTTTTCTTTCCATCAGATTTGTATATGCAGAGAAAATGGAAAACAAAGTTAAAATTGGAAACATATTGTTCCATGTGTCTTAAAAAAACTGTACACGCTACTATTCAAAGTAACCAAATTTTGTAGATAGTAGTATGACCTGTCACATCAGGACCCTCCCATAATTGAACGCATCTCCAAACAAATTTTTGTATTTTGGTTGTGTGGCGGATGGGGTGGAAAAGTGAAAGTTGCAGCTAGGATAATGCCGAGGCCTAGTCTATTCTTAGCGGGCTGTGACTTTGAAAATTACTCTCTTCCCGAAAATCACAACTTTTTTCAAAAACTGATGTTGCCATTATCATTCCTTTACGATGCTGTAAGTAAAACTTAATTAATGTTTTACTGTGCTGAACTGTAGGCCTACTGGTAATTTTTTTTTAAACTAGTGTGTTTATAAGTACAACCCTTTACCTACATACTTTAGATTTAATTACTGTACTGTAACAATTAAAATTGTGTTTGTACAATATAAACTTTTTTCTTTTATTGTTTACTTTTAATTACCAATAGCCTATGGTTGTGTACAGAATGTCAATTTGTTAGCCTATATAGTACATTGTAGTTCAGTAAATACAAGTCCAAACCGCTTGAAACATCTAAAAATAGTATTCAACAATAATGGCTTTCATTTTTTCAACAATAATGGCTTTCATTGTTTCAACAATAATGGCTTTCACTTTTGACACTTCTTGAACAACTTTATGTCAAAACTATAGCAATTTATATTTTTTTAAACTATCGAGATATTTTTTAAATTACCGATCATCAACGTTTGACACGCAGCTCTAAATCGCTTGGAATTTTAATTAAAAAATTAAGTAAGACTTACTCGGTCACGAATTCGCATTACATAGCTCATGTTTTATGTAGGAATCTTCCTGATAATTTACGTATGTTTAACAACTTTAAACTTCAGACATTTAAGAAAAATATTTCCAATTGGCTTCTGGACTTGGGAAGGGACGGTACTGAGAATGTCATTGTATCCATTTACAGGTAGCAAATTTATTTACCCTCGTTTATTGCCATACTTTGTCTCGATCTCTAATATTGTAAATGCTCAGTGCGTTGATACAGTATTAATTTATTGACCCGGGTTGTTCTGGTCCGATATTGACTTGAATTCCTCCGTTTGGCACATCCCACTCAACCTATATTGTATTTTAATTGTAATTTCTAATGTAGACTAGGCCTAAAATAAGCCTTCCTTGTTGTGCACATTTCCTTGTATTTAAAATATGTATTTTTTTGTACGGTACTATTATTATAAGGAAATAAAATAAATTGAAATTTGAAATTTCATAAATTGTTAAGAGGGCCCGGCCCTTTTACTATTTATAAATG
Organism: Philaenus spumarius; assembly: GCA_018207615.1. NCBI lineage: Eukaryota > Metazoa > Arthropoda > Insecta > Hemiptera > Aphrophoridae > Philaenus > Philaenus spumarius. The sequence goes on along the minus strand of JAGFPH010000176.1, from coordinate 149,089 downwards.
ACCTTGCTATATCCGGATTTTTCCATACCCGGATCGGCCGGTTGCCACATTAGTCCGAATATTACAGGTTTTACTGTAGTTACAAATTAACAAAAATTAAGGAAAGGAAAATAAAATAATTCTGATTAGAAGTTTGTATCTATTCCCTTCAAAACTGATGAACTGCTGGTCTCTCATATTTTTTCAGAAGAGCCTTACAGAGCAGAATATACTAAAATTGTATCTTGTATCTTTTGGTTATATGTTCAGGGTTTAAACTGATTTATAGGATTGGGCAAGATCTCAATTTTCAATATCTACAATAGTCTAAAGTATCTGGCAAGAGTTGTGCCATTTTCTTTCACTGACTTTTGCCACTGTGTTTTAACGCTGATAATTAACAAAATTGGCACACATCTTATTCGGACACTGTTGGGTTTTAAGTTACATATTAACATTGGTGATTCATAAAATTATTCAGTTATTTAATTTTCAATGCCAGGTTTTATAAAATTTGAGCAAATCAGAGGGTTGTTTTGTTTAGCGGACGGTAACTCATCATGTTGGAAATGGGAGAGATTCTGTAAAATAGTCCAGTTTGAATTACACAGATCCTACAGGACTGTGGGTATAGGTGCTCGAATTACCAATACCCTGTAACAGGCCGGCCCATCTATCGTATTTGACGGTGGATCTTAGATGGTAAGAAACTATCACTTTCGGGCAATGACTTCTGGCTCACCAAACACACTAATTATAATAACAATGCTGTATTTAAAATAAAAGTATATGAACTCATGTGAGCATTGAATGGCACTGGTCATTTTGACCGACAGCCAGGTTGGTAACGTCCATTATTTAACATTTCATATTTTATTCTTATTTTTACAATAATTACATAAATATATTTAATTACTATAACTAGTGATCCTCCAGTGGTCTATATTTGACCATAATTCATAAAAATGTTTAGTTTGAGTGTTATTAAAGTTCTATTGACACAGATTACTATAATCACAGATTTCGCCAAGGCTACAGAGTTAATTTGCCTATCTTTTTGAAACAAATTATTTAACATTTAAAAAAATGAAGACTGAAATAAAGAAAAACATTTTTTTGAAATCTATTAAGACAAGAATGTATATATTTTTTAGGGATGGGTCGATTCTCGATTCCAAAAGTTGATTCACCGATTCTCAGCACTGGAATCGGCATTGAGTCGATTCCGAGCCCGGCCACCACCAATCTCTGCAAAAATACATTCGGTACGCCGATTGCCACGGCCCCGCTTTATATTTCCTTGTTATATTAGTCGCAACATCCCATTTCATTCCAATACGAAGTATTCGGAGAATCTACACTGCACCAAAAGAATAGAGTAGCCAAAGTAGCCGTAGCGTTACTTCTAGCCGTTTGTAGCGAATACTTTTTGTGTTTGCAAACTAGGGATGGGTCGATAACGATACCTATCAACAAAAAACACAATGTTCATGGAAGAAATTAACGCCCGAACACAATTAGCAGTAATTTCATGAAATTAAAACGTAATTTAATATACCACAGTGAGTTTTCACGAAAGATGATGAAACCCGAATACAATTAGGCAAAATGTATGAAATATCAGTTAAAAAACATAATTTAAGTACCACAGTGAATGTCCGCAAAAAAAATCATGCCCGAATACAATTTTTGCCAAATTTATGCCAGTGGTGAAATATCATTTAAAATAAAATGACGAATGTCCGCAAAAGAATGCGACGTCCGAATATTATTAGCGCTAATTTTATAAAACGCCGGCACTCGATCGGAATTATACAACAGCGTATGTCCGCGAATAAATCTACTCCCGAGAACAATGGAATGTCCATATAAGAAACTGTTACCCAAATACAACTAACCTAGTCCAATTTAATAAAAACAATGCGTTACATACAATAGCGTTAAAACATAATTTAATTACCACAGTGAATGCCCGCAAAAAATCGATGGCCGAATACAATTTGTGCCAACTTTATGAACATGAACTATCATTGGTGAAATATTATTTAAAATAAAATTACGAATATTATTAGCACTAATTTTAGAAAATGCCGGGGTAAACCTTAATTTAAATTACAACGGCTAAGGTCCGCGAAAATGTAATTTAGATGATAGTTGTAAAATTCGGAAAAAGTGGAAATTAAATGTAGCTATTTTCGGGAATGTATAGCAAGTAAAACAAAGGCATTCCGTCGGGACTCCTACAAAAATCATAAATCAAGGGTAACGTAAGTCAAAAAAATGTTCAAGATGTTTCACCCGACCTAAAACAAATAGCATTATTACTTTAAACTTTCTTTACCGATCTATAAAATGTGTTAGTTTTCGTCAAAGTAAACACCCTAATTCTATAAATAGACTCGATAAGAAATGGATCCAATACACACGATAAGAAACGAAACCATAAGTGGTTGACCTTCAGCCTACCTGACTTGATTTCTTGTGTACAAATAATAGAATATGCATAACAATTGCCTAAACATTTTACTGGGGAAAATGTCTTCATACATCAAATTAAGAATGTTTTGCATTTTTCCCTACTGATATTTATGTTATCCTTAAATAGTAAAACCCCTACTCTTTAATAGTATATTACGTTACAAGCCCAGTAAATATGGTTTTTCCGTGCGAGCACGATAGTTCCCAGGTGAGGCGCAACAGAGTGCGGGATTTGCATGTTCAAGCACGGAAAAACTTACCAGACTAGTTACGTACGATATTTATCATTATATTACACCGAAAAAGTAACATATTTTTAACCGAAACATCTTTTTATTAAAAAAAAAACTTGTTTGATTTTTCTGTTATATTTCCATTGACCAAATCAATCAGCTGTTTATATAAAACTGATGTTTATCCTTTTTTGTATAATAAGCTGGAGAACGGTAAAATCAGCTGTTCACTTAAAAAGTTAAAACTGATACGTTTATTCTTATTTGTAAAATCAGCTGGAGAACGATAAATTTACTGATCCCCACACAGCTGATTTTACAGTATTGTGCACGGAAAATAAGGACTTGCATGTCTGTGTTTTCTACGTCTATGTGCACAGGTATAGAAACAGCTTTTTTGGTGCAGTAAAATAAAAAAAAAATATGTATACATTTTTTAATGTATCCAAATCGGCAGTTTTATGTAAGTTCCTCTTAGCTCAAAAACAATAGTAACAAATAACATTAAACCAAGTGAAAAAACCATGCAGTTAAAATTAAATAACAATGTTTACTTCCCTTTACAATTATGGTAATTGGAATCGGGAATCGATTTCTTGGAATCGGAATCGATAAATTTGAGAATCGACCCATCCCTACTATTTTTTTAACACATATAGTTCGGAATTATCAATACTTTCAAACTTTTAACTATAAATTAAATGCAATGAGATGGGAACAAGCAGTAATAAAAAAAACTCGCTCTTTACTAAAATATATAAAATTTAAATTTTGTGTACCGAAAAGGGTTCCACGTTTCAAAGAAAAAGAAAATTAGCCACTTTGATTTACTTGATTTTAAGTTATTTGTTTTTATGTGTTACAGACGAGTCGAGTTGGAGCACATAGCATCTAATTTGAAAAATAAAGCACCTTCTTCAGGATTGTTTTTCATCGATGCTTTGATCGAACAAGAATGTGGAGGCAGTAGATTGACTAACCAGTGGGAACTGGAAGGTGGAGCCACTACTACGGGGAAATATCCTCCTCCGTCTGTACAGTCGTTACTAAGGATTTATTTGATCCGAGGAATTCCTAAACTGTACAAACATTACGTTGTCTTATACTTTATACTGGATGTTATCAATCATCTTGATTCAAAGAGGTAAACATTTAATTTTCTAATAAGTGGTCTGAATAAGAATTTAGATAGTAATAGTCGCTTTAATTTGCTGCTATTGTTACATCAGATTTATTGAAATTGTCGACAGAAAATCATTATTTCATATTAGTACAGATGGGACAAATCACATTTTGTTGAATCAGAATTAAATAAAAATATTTATGAAAATTAGCTAATACCATTTTAGTTGCTATGTTTATGTACTGTTAGTCATTGGTTTAGTAATTCATATAGTATAAACCTTCAAATAAAATAAAGCTTACATGTTAATCAAAATAATTTTTATAAGTGAAATAATTATGTTAAACTTATTTTGATAGGCTACATTTATTTAATACAATTAAAACATGGTGGCCAACACCTTCAAATATAACATGCTTGTTATATGGAGCAAATCCATGAAGGAAAACAATAATTAAGTATGACTACACTAATTTTTGTTAAAACGTAATTTAAAACAACAACAAAAGGTGCAAAAGAAAATGATATGTGAATGCTATTGGCAATTTAAAATAAAATATTTGTAATAAAACATTGTGTTGTTTTAGTTTGATAGACATAAAAAACAACCAACAATGGTGGTAAACATTTCAGCAGAATTCATACGTGACATTTCTAAGCTTTGACATTGAATTTGATTATAATTTATAAGGAAAAGTATGATGCGAATTTAAATTTCTTGAATCGTGTAAGCTTTGCAGGATTCGAGTCTCCGTCTCTACATATTAGTGGTATTAAAATTTGTGTGCACTAGTGACACCTTGTCCATGAAGCTTGTCTAGGCCTCTTCTAATTCATTAAATAAATTTGTTGCATTGCATTTTTTAAATCATGACTTTTATTTTATGTTAGACCTAGAGGGCAATGAAATGGGTAGAATTTGATGAGTTACAGAATTGACTGAGTTATGCTGCATCCCACCTTTTTACACCACAGTAGATAATGTGCAGAGGTGAAGGGAATTGCAGGATCAGATGAAAATTTGGGCTGCAGCCAGTTCAGTCTGCAGTTTTTTTGAGCAAAGTGGTATCTTGTAAGATTAATAATTTGAAAACAACACAGTCCTTTTTAATCTACCATACAAGATCCCGTCTATGATCACAGACTCCATAGAAGCTAAAGTTGCGACGTCAATGCAACGTTCAAGGAGAAATGTTTTTGCCATAATTCTCACATAGGTAAAATTTGCCACTGCCTCTCAAATTCCATACATAGCATTTAATGTACCCTACCATATGCAAAAAACCGCATCTTTCTAAAAATTCTCGTTTAGCTAATAATAATAATAATAACTGATTTTTGGGGGTTTTTGGCCATAAAGGCGGTTGTTTTTCAAAATTTTTCAAAACCTTTTTTCGTGCATCCATACAGGCCTAATTGACAGTTCCTGGTATTGTTTATTAAACCTAAGTTTGAATTTTATTTGATTAAGTTACTTTATAAATTAAAAAAAAACTCTAAACTTGTTTACACTTGATCTGCATTTTGCTTTAACTTTAACTTATGCACTTAGAAACTTTATTTTGCTTTAAATTAGTTTTTATTAACCGTACTTGAAACTGTGATTTTAAATATGTTTTGATGACATTTCTTGACTCTTTTCTCCTACCGACTGACCACACCCGGTCTTTTCTCTAGACATACATTCTCCTGGCCATGATTTTTTTCCCAGACAAAATAAATTCTTGCTGACTATAGTCAAAGTCTGATTGAACATTCAGTGCAATGTATATGATAGCAGGAAAATGATATTTCTACCATACTAATAGTTAGAGCTAGGTCTTGCAGACTTCACAGAGTTTTATAATTTTAATATTCTAAAATAGTCCTTACTTCTTAAAGTTTCCTTAGTTGAATTAAGTTAATCGTTAGTCGAACACATTTTAGGTTAAACCCTAAAGTAGTTTAAAATGAATTCTAATTCTGAATCATTGATATTAGTTCAGGATTTGAAGCTGGCACCTTATGGGTTGTTTTATATTTTAATATGTACAATTGATTACTATGGTTATAAATATCAAAATGGCAACAAATTACTTAAAAAACAAATGGCCTGTATAATCCTCGGTTAAAAATGTTTAGATCGATTTTTAATTAATTATTTAAGTTTGGTAGACTTTCTCAATATATTGCACAATTTCTTATAACACTAAATATGTTTAAAAACAGAAATGGGCAATTAATCATTGTTGACTTTTGAAATGGAGGTCATCACTCTGTAGTAACAATATATAGTAGATTATTTGCTCACAAAAATAAACCCAAAAAGTTGGAACCTTAGCGTTTGTAAACATTTTGTGTAGAGTACCGGTATGTTTGAAACATTGATATGATTATTTTTTAAAGGTACAGTGAACACATAGAGAGACTACTGATGTTTCCTACCATGTTTGGCCTGACAGAAAGTCAATCAAGAATTGTTCAAGCTTTCTGGGACTTGGATCATAAACACTTTGAGGTAAATCATACAAATAGTTCACTTTATGTATGACATCTAATCTTATATTATACAATTTATTGATAGACAGAGAAAAATAGTGTTGCAATCTTGGAGATTAATATGCTGTATTAGATTTTAATTAACCCTTGGGTCTCATTAAGTTGTGCTTTTTTTAGGTGTTTAGTGATTTTTTACAATATACTAATAATTATTAAATCAGTTTTGTTTGAATACATAACATTACACTTTATTCTCACTGAATATAAGTTGAACAAGTTAGCCTTAAAGTTTAAGTATAATAATATTAATATTGTCTTAGGAAAAGAAGATTACAGTTTATGATATGATTTGATTTTAAAATTTAAAGTCACTCTCACCAGTCTCGTTATGTTCGTCAATCGATGTTTCTTCTAGGGATGGGTCGATTCTCGATTCCAAAAGTCGATTCCACCGATTCTCAACACTGGAGAATCATTCCGAGCCCGGCCACCATCAATCTCTGCAAATACGTTCGGTACGCCGATTGCCACAGACCCGGTTTATATTTCCTCGTTATATTAGTCGTTACATCCCATTTCATTCCTATACGAAGTATTCGGAGAATTTACACTGCACCAAAGTAATATAGAGTAGCCGAAGTAGCCGTACCATTACTTCTAGCCGTTAGTAGCGATTACTTTGTGTGTTTGCAAACTAGAGATGGGTCGATAACGATACCGGTACCTATCAACAAAAAACGCAATGTTCATGGAAGAAATTAACGCCCGAACACAATTAGCAGTAATTTCATGAAATTAAAACGTAATTTAAACCACCACAGTGAGTTTTCACGAAAGATGATGAAACCCGAATACAATTAAGCTAAATGTCTCGGAATACTTCGAATCCACATTGTGAGTCCAGTCCAGTACTGATAGCGCATTCGCAGTAGTCCCGGTAGCGGTGAGGTTGGAATGAAATAGAATTTAACGAGGAAATATAAACCCGGCAATCGGCGGCCGTGGCAAATGCGTATACGAACGTATTTGCAGAGATTGGCAGTGGGCGATCTCCGGTGCTCAGAATCGACTTTCACGGAATCGACTCGATGCCGATTCCAGTGCCAAAAATCTGTGGAATTGACTTTTAGAATCGAGAATCGACCCATCTCTAGTTATATAATTCGTTTTCAATAACTTGACATCTTTGGTTCCTTTAAACCAGTGTTTTTCAACCTTTTTCATGACACGACCCCCCTAGTATCAAAAAATATTTCGTGTATACTAACCCCCCTTCTGACCCCCCAACCCTTTTTTCCATGTATGTTAAAAATATGTAATACTTACAAAAATTTTAGGCGTTTGCATTATTTGCAATCTGATATAAACATATAACTAAGTATTAAGTACGTAAAACATATAATTTTAAATTGAATACGTGGCCAATTGATAACTAACAAACAAATACAAACATATTAGATGTATATAAATAAATCAAATATATCGTTAGGGCCTAAACTCCCAGCGCCATCTGTTGGTAACACTAGGCACAACTAGCCACTGATTTTTTTTTCTAGGTTTTTCGCCTTTAAAAACAAAAACAAAAAATCAGTGGCTAGTTGTGTTCTATGTTTTTTTTTTTTCAACTGATACTAAAAGTCTAGTACTTTTGACTTACATTTGTCATTTTTTTAGTAATTTACATTTATTTTTAGTGTCGTACTAGTCTTTTCATTATTCTACTAACATGTGTGATATGCGAAATTACTCTAAAACATTTTTACAAGAATTTATAGAACTCTATAAAACACACCCCTGTCTGTGGAAAGTCAAGTCGAAATATTATAGTACCGGTAATAGACATTTAATGAACGAGGCATGCGCAATCTTAGTTCAAAGATTAAAGGAGGTTGAAGCTGACGCGAATAGAGATCTTGCAATAAGAAAAATGTATTCATTAAGATCAGCATTCAGAAGAGAGCTGAAGAAAGTTCTCGATTAAGTTTAGGGCGGTTATTTGTATGAGCCAACATTCAGCGCTTTCAGTTTTGTGTGGACGAAAGTTACAGCCCTAAACACTAGGATATGTATGCGCAAATAGAGGAAACTAGCAAGTTGTTACTAATTTGTTCGAATGTCTGGAGGCATTACATGTTGACGGAGTTGTCGTTGCAATTCTACACCGTGTAATGCTCCTACACACTCATTTTTGTTGGTATAAAATTGTCCATTTAAACAAGTTGTAGCACAAGTCCTATCGTTTGGTGTATAGCGAAATGTTGACACATACAAGTCTATCATACAAATCGGCACGTCTATGGCCTGCTTTATTAGCAACTTATTAGTGAATGTATTTGAATCAGTTCTTTAGACGAGTTGTTATTTATAAGTTTGTAATATTCAATAATGTATATCGATGTAATAAAAATAACATTTCAGTATTAAGAAACACGGTTTTGTTGCTTAAATTCTCAACCATGTAAACTTTTGTTTGCCAAATAAAATTCTATTGAGTATAAATATTGGTAACAGGTAGTTATTAAAATATGTTACTTAAATAATGTTTACAGGAAGGCGTAGGACATTTAATGCATGCAAATGTCAGCAAACAAGACCTTCAGTGTTACCAACATAGAGCTATTCTCAGACTACTTGTATCAGAAGGCAAACACAAGTTGTCATTGCGCTATCTTAATTTAAAGAAACCTCCTCTGTCTGATGATGAAGACATCAAGTGAGTGGCTCATTGTGTAAAACTTACGATTATTTAGTATTCTTTTAATTAATACTTTATAAAAGCATGATTAAAACAAAAACATAAACAATCTTAATTAGGCCTAAAACATTCTTTTAAAATAACATAGGCTAAATATGTTTAGTGGCATACTGAACGCTACTTATTTCGTAAACTCAAGCACTAAAAACATAATGCTGCTGGTAAGCTATCATACAAAGTGTGCTTTTTAGCCCTGTAACGATACTGCTGTTCTATTTCATACTATATTTTCTAGATCTAAATTTACTACTTAATGTTTCTTTTTTTTTGTTCCACCTTTAAATTAAAGGTAGAATCCTTTTAGGATCATTTGTTTTTCTTACTATCGAAGTCTAATTTCTTGGGAATGGAAAAATATTAAGACTACTGAAAACATACTCTACCAACCTTTGACTTTCCAATAAGTAAATAGTGTGTGGTGTTACTATTGTCTAGAGTACTTTCATTGTTCCCCACCACCAATGTACAATTTATTCCCGCCATTGTTATTGTTGTTATCAATATCATTTTAGGGAAACTTTGGGATCGGTTATTTGCGTTAGTTCAAGATTTATATGAAAGCAAGTTAATTACATGACTAGTTAAATGTCATGCATCTAGTTTTTTAATGTTAAGAAGACTAAGATAAATTTGTTTAAGAAGCACATATCTAAAATGGTTTACTATTCACATTTCTTTTCATATATTAGATTTAGAGTAGTTGTGTGGGAGGACAATTGCTTCTAACAGCGTATTTAAACCTCAGAAAATGCAATAAGGATTATTTTTAATTTGAAATGTACTGGTTCATGTAAAGAATTTTTTAAGAATTAATAAACTACTTACATTCCTTTTGTTTTTTGCTGGAAACTAATTTATTGATTTCTTCTGAAAGTTTTGTTTCTCAGCAAAATGGGGAAATCCATGATTATAACACAAGGACAAGAAATAACTTTCATGTCACTCCGGAATATTTTTTAATAATATGCCTGACCATATTAAAAAAAAAAAAAAAATTGCAGGAGTAACTTGCTTGTAAGTAGATCTATTTTGTCTTTTAGTTTTTGACGTGTAGGCAAAGCAGTTAGATGTTATACATTGAAAATTAATGAATTTAAAGTTGTTGAATCAAAATTGTTGAAGTAATTGAATTGTATGTAAAATTATTAATGAAATGATTAGAGTTTTGTGGAACGAGTGTCCTATTAATGTATATTTAATAAGTTTATTAAATTGACTTTGTGAGGTCAATGAATGTAAATAAATACAAAAATGGCCTTGTTTTAGACTTATTCCTTCCTAAAATGTAAATCCATTAATTGCTTCAGGTCATAAAATATAGATTATTGATTTTATGTAATCCTTATTTCATTTTATTTCCAGGTTTGAGATGGGCTTACTTCTGTCTAATGGTTTGGCTCACGAAGCTTTCAGTTTCCAACGGCAACATCAATCCCTACAGAAAGAATTACTTCATCAATTCTTCTCCAGTAAGTTTGTGGTTATAATTTATAATTACACTATATTATAAAGAGATATGTTTGTTTATTTGGGAAATAAAAAAGTTCAAACTTAAAACACATGAAATAAGAAAAATACGGATTTCATAGTTTTAGTAATTTTTTAAACTACAGCAATTATTGGCCTATACGAAAATTTTATGTTATAATAATAATTATTAAAGTATAAAAGCTATGGTTATCAAACTAGACCTGCATGGTCGACTAAATACATTTTTTGGTATAAGGTCCGGTAAGTGGGGGTACATTTTGAAGAGAGAGAAGTGAAGTGTGGGAGTCGGTAAGGAAACATACCCACCTTACAGTTAATTTCAAAACATATGTAACTTATAATTTGGTAATATTCCTGGTTACATCGCTTCAATACAGTTTATTTTGCCATAATCAATTTGCCTAAATAAGTCATTATTCTGTCTAATATGGTATCAATAACAAAATTATTTAGGATGTCAGGTACTCTCCACCATGTAGCATTAAATAATAATAATAATAACTAGTAAATTAGTAATATGAATTAATAAGCGTGGATTCACATTGACAGTGGTCGTGCTATATGGCTGTAAGTTATCCTGAGGTTAGAAGTTTAGATTACTTACTTTGGCTTTAACAAAGAAGAAGCTAGTAGTCTTTGAGTGAATGCGCTCGTGAAATGCCTCCTTAACAAGTAGGGGGGTTGGATTCTTGCCTTTGCCTTATGACTTAAGATTAGTCGTACGATTCGGACCAGCATCAGCAGAGAGATTTGGAATGTTTAAATAGACGTTTTTAAATCAATTCCTCGTTTTGCCATCTTATTCAAAGAACCTTCTCCACTACCAATCATCCTGACAGCGTCGGTAGGTTCGGAAGAGACCAGAAGTAACGCGTGCCAAGACGCCATCGCTGGAGGATTCGAACACTGGTTTTTCGGATTGGCAGTGAGGGGAACGTTACAAGTAAATAGAAGTCTTTCCTTTATGAATGTGTCATCAATTCCTCTGTTATAAAACTTTCTTTTACTTTAACTAAATCAATGTAATTAATTAATTAAGATGAAAGTTGAGCTATTAGATTTTTTTATAACAGTAAACCATTTCAATAGGCTTTAAATTTGGGTGGTAAGATGGAAGAAAGAAAGAGAACACAGTGAGTGATAGTGTTTAGGCCTAAATAGCATCAATTTAAAACGTTTTATCAAGGTTTCATTTGTAATAGCCAGTTAATCATTTCTGCCTTTTATGAGGTTTTTGTTTAGGTCGTATTAACTGAATATTGTAACACATGTGCCCACTGACAACGAGAATTATAAAAAAGGGCGTATATGAAAATTTCATCTAATAATACAAATGTAAAGAGAGAGGCGTATAGTGTATTTATATGTTATAGTTAACTTGGTCAAGTACCTACTATGTAGAATTGTATCTCATAGGATAAGAGAGAGAGAGAGAGAGTAGGGAAATTAAAAAATAACTAAATATATAAACAAAAAATAATTTAATGTTAAATAATAAATAGGGTAATATTTTAATTACAGTCAACTCCCGATTATCCGGGATAATTACAAGACACTCACGGATAATATCCCGAGTGAAATCCCGGTTAAAGCAATTCGTTATAGTATAGGGCACAAATACAAGGTATTATGCAAGAATTATAAACATAATGGATGGATATACTGTACCTTTAATCACTCCTAAAACGTATAAAAAACTACAAACACTGTATTATTTATATTGAAATAGCAGTACAGCAATAAATTATTTACAATGTTCAAACACGATTAAAATAGTCCGTCAGAGTTTTTTGTTTATTTGCGTTTGTTTCCTTTTTCAAAATTGTGGATCTTATTTTTCGTAACACGAGCTTGTCACATAATAATGCATCACCTTGACCGTCTAAATAGTCAAGAAAGCCTTCGATGTAACTCAGAGCTGTGCCGTGTGTCACTTTCGGCTAGATATGTCAATAACACAAGTGCTACTTAGTAACTGCTACTCGTGATTGCAGTATCATCAGTTGCGTGTTAGTCGTTATTCGTTTGCTATAAGGCCGCCTGAACTCCTGTCATCCATATTTTTTTTATTTTTCACTTCTCGCCCCACCACCTCTCTTGTATCTCGGCCTGGTTGAGCCGCAACCCGTATAAACCGATCCCGTTTAGTCGGGAGTTGACTGTATAAAGTAAACAATAATTTTTTATAAAGCAAGTACGAACTTTTTAGAAGAATTAAAAATGAGAATTTGACCTATGTTGAGAATTCAAACAAATGGCTAATCATAATAAAAAAGAATAGACATTGACAAGAATGAGACATTGATATAAAATAAAAATGTATATGTTAATATAAAAAAAATTAATACAATGAAAAGTGTGTTAAAAAACAATTACATCGAAAATAATACTTGCAATTATTTAAAAGACAATAACTTCATAAGCACATAGTCAAATATAATTATATGCACGCATGGTTTAGGAAGTATGCAATGACAGCATCGATGATAAAGTTGGCCGTTGAAAGTTCTGGAAGCGTGAGAAAAACGTTGTGGAACGTTCACTCTTCGTTAGTCAGTTGAATCAGAAGGGATATAGCAGTATGTCTTAAAAATAAATTATAAGTTTTATAAATTATAACGTAAGAAAGGCGCAAATATTGAACATCTGTGGTGAATCATAGATGTTCAAGATTTGCAAGGGACAGATTGTAGAATACGTAATGGGATTGTGTGACGTCAGAGAGGATATGATTGATCATATGTGTAAACATTGGTATAACCTCAAAGGTAAACAAACTTTTGAGGTTAGAGTTAAATATTTTTGGAAAGTTTGTTTTTTAAAGTGGTAATTGATGGTAAATTGATAATTATTAAAGGTTAACTGTAAATTTAATTGAAAATAAAATTTAAATGCACATAATATCGATTTTTGAATAATTTTTAATTTGGACTTAAAAAGTTTCCGTCAAAAAATAAAATTTTGTATACTGATTTTAATTTGCAAAGAGTTGCAATATTGTAGGCAAAACTCATTGTGTCTAACATATCCCTGATTTTGGAGAGATATAATTCAGTATATAATTCAACTATTTATGTCCGTATTTTAATATACGTAACTGTTTACCCACGTACAAGTAGAATGCCGATGATTACACTTTCACATTACAAATAAGACAGTAGCAGGATTACCCCCACCATTCTAATAACTAGTTGTAACCAGTTTTGTTGCCAAGGTCATAAACACTAACCGAAATACATGCCAAAACACAAAAAATTAAGATGGCTACACTCTGGTCAATTAGCACACAAAATTTTTGGTTGTCTTTATGGTGAAAATAATCTAATGAATGTAATTTGTCAGTTTTGAATTGTTTAGTTTATTTTGCAAGAGATGTATTAATGCATTAATATTGTATAGTTGTATAAATTTTCTCACTTCCATTAATGTTAGTATGATATTTCTTTGTTTACAGAATGTTTTGAAATGAAAAAAATTGACATAGTGTACAAGTTACCATTAAATTCAAATGAAGAAGAAGCATTAACAACGTTTCTTGAACTCTCACAACACCCTAAAGGCGATGACTTGAGTGTGTACTATCTAGTCTCCAGATCTAGGTTTGTCCTATAATTAATAATGTTGTCCTACACAACATAAACATCTCAATACGTAACATTTTCTGTAATTTTGTTTGATACTATGTTGAATTGTGAGCTATCAAATAAATGGTATTCAATTACCATCAGTTTTAGTGTTCAAAATGAAATATATTTTCTGACCAATTTATAGGTGTGTGCAAGAGTTAATTTTTGACTTCATGACGAGAATGGAAAGTATTTTCATACTAATTATCTAGATCTTGCACACTCCGACTAATCTTTGTTCTATAAACCGGACATATGAGATTAGTATGAAGCAGATAAATTACTTTATTGCTAAACCATTAAACATTTTCAAATAGTACTTGTAATTCTTTATTTATTAAGTCCATTTCATTGGTTTTTTTTTTAGGTATTTAGAAGCAATAGATCTGCATAACAAACTCCGTGCTGTCGCAGCTTCCCGTCGTCGCCTTTCTAAGCCACTTTCAGGCTTGACTCCTGTAGGACCAAGAGGCTTTAACATCTTCGGCACTAAAGACAACTTAGCTTCCGGATCTCCAAATGAATCCGTGTTGACTACACGAGACCTTATCATTAACACCATATCCAAGACTTTACCTTCAATTACTAAAGAATTGTCGGAGCACTGTGCTAAAGAAAAACCAGCGTTTACTTCTTCAAAATTAGGTATGTTTTACATTTGAGATAGTATTTTTCCTCTTTATAAGAACGTGTTATATTCATTTTTGTATATGTTTGCCAGAAATTCCAGGCTAATCAAAAATAAGATTTTCATTCAAACGTCAAAATATATCAAAACTACATAGTAGTTTTGGGTAAGATTGTCAAAGGTTAAAGCTATTACGTAGGCCAGTTTTGGTTGTAAGCTAATTATTTAATTGAGTGTGTGCAATGATTTAGAAATTCAACTTGATATAATTAATTTGATAATTTTAAAAGGGTCATCTTGCAACGTTACGTCAGTGAGTTTTAATGATACATGCTTTGTTCACCATCTTGCAATTTATCATCTATGATTCGCAACAAGTTTAAACAGATCTATGAAAACAAGCAGTGGTGGCAACATATAGCAGACAAAGCTCTTATTTCAGTCTGATTTAAATAAAACCCCGAACCACAAAACAAGGAACAAACACAATAACTAAACAACTAAATTGTAAGTTATGTTTAATACGTTACCCTTATGTACATTTCGATGACATGGTCATCTTCCTCAGAGGGTTTTAACACTACTAAAGTATACAGACAATATTACAGGCTGTATATACCCGCCCTCTCCCCACTCCTCCCCATACCGGTTAATCCAAGACCGACCTGGTCGGGGAAAGGGAGGAGCCACATTAAATCTACTAAAAGAATCTATTATTAACAATAAAAAACAATTTAATAATAAATTACAAAACTATTAAATACAAAAAATAACAAACTGGTCTACTAAAACTATAAACAGTCAAACAGTAATTAAAATAAAATAAAAAAACTAATAGGCCTAATGAAATAAATAACAAACAAAAGAAATTAAATACTTCATAAAATAAAATAATATAACCTATAAAATCCAATATTAACAAGTATAGATCAACAAAATATAAATAATATAGGCCTATGGTTTAAAAAATACAAA
>JAGFPH010000176.1:90305-113937 GCA_018207615.1 Philaenus spumarius | reverse complement strand
ACACAATTCTAATACAGTAGAGTCCCGCTATTCCGAACATACATAGACCCTAAGCATGATGAAAATGCCTGAAACCAAATTGGAATGAAAGCTAGTTACTTAAATGTCGGCTCCTTTTACACAATTTGGTAGAACATTTTTAATCACTGCTAAACATAAAAAATAACTAATTTACACACACTTAAGTGTACACCATGCGTTTTTTCTCTTCCTTTGACGCGGTTTGGCCTGTTGAAATTGTTCAGTTTTGTTTCCTTCACATTTCCATCCGTTTTGCAGGAAGTAAACTACCAATACAAGCATCCGGTGAAATGGATACTGGATCCGTCAGAAAGTAGGAAGGAATAGAGACAACAGTTAATCAATAGTAGTGTTGTTGCCACCTTCCGGTTGCGTTTATCTGTTTTTCTCCTCCGTTTTCGTTATCTCGAAGGAATTTTAGTTTTTTCTCGATCTTTTTTCAAGACGATGCAGTACTAACGGACAGATCGAACAACCTGATGAAGAGTGTTGTTCAACGTAGCGTAAGGCGAGGTCAAGAGCATCTGCCGTGTCAAGAACGTATGCCTTAAGAAGTCAATATGTTGATATTGTTCATGAAATGCGCTTATTCCGAATGCCCGCTAAACCGAACAGTGTTCGTTCCCAATCTCTACTGTACCTAACTCTTGGCTGTGCTAATAATATGTGCATCCTAGGGGAAATAAATATTCGCAAAACAGATCTTCTCCCAACACCCTAAAATCTAAAAACTTCTCAATATTGTCTGTTTTAACCCTGTAACTGGCAGAAGGTCATGCATAACCCTCTCTCAGGCGCAGAACGCAACAATTTCGAACATTTGCGAAAATTTGCATATATTTGCACAATCGATAATTTAACCCACTTAGAATCGTCCAATCGTAATAAAACTGGCACCATTGGAAAGGAAATGAATTAAACTTTAATTTTTGTATTTACAACTTTTTCGTAAAACGTATATTTACATATAGACCAGGGTCGATAATTTTTGAAACAAAAAAAAAAATAATAATAGGATGAAACCCGTTAAAAAAGGACGAGAATATAACAAAAATGAAAGGAAAAATAATTAACGGGCGATCTGAGGTTGGGAAGTGGAAGGGGGTGAGTTTTTAAGGGTAAAAAACGGTGTATCTCGATTTCCGGCAAAACTACAAGTCCTATGGAAAAAAATTAAATGACAAAGTTGTAGGTAATACAGAGACCTACAACTCTTGTAATTACACTTTTTTCACATAACCTCAAAATTTATGTGAAAAATTCAAATAATCAAGTTTTTGGGTTTTTTATTTTTATCTTATGCAAAAAAATTATTTTTTTCACGAAATTTGGTGAAAACTTACCTTTTTATGTCTTAAAGACACTGCAGTTTTTTTATTTGAAATATTTATTTTTTCACCATATTTTGACTTAATATCGAAAAAAAACACCCTAATTTTCAATCGGAAATTCTCGCGTCAAAATATCAGATTTAAAAAAAGTCGGGGAGTTTTTTGTTCGTTGAAATCTCTTCTTTCTAATAATGTAAAAAAATATATACATTACTATGGTAAATGTTTTCAGAAAATGCAAAGAAAAGAAAACAACTCGAACCCGAAATTTTTTTTAATCATTATGTACAATTTTGAGCTATTTAGTAAAATGTACACATTTATATACAAACGCAATAAACCATCTGTTGAAACTAATAAATTTATAGACTATACTAATATTTATTTTATTTTTTTTGCAGTATTATATAGGTATAACAAATGTAATCGTTATAACTAGTAGTCTAGTGTTAATACTCGTATTTAGTTTTCATTTTATTTTGTTTACGGCATTATTTGAATCCAAATAAACAATGGACACTTAGTTGAATTACAATATTTAATTAACCTTAGATATTTAACTCGTAACACACTTACAATCCTAATACACGTACACTCGCAAATCCTTCAATCTGAAAGTAAATGGATGAAACAGTTGACATGTAAAACAGAAATGAAAATCAGCAGTTTATTATTGATTGCAGTTGTATTAACAAAATATATTATTATACACATTCTGTGAAAAAATCATCAAGATACGATAAATTATTTGATTTATAAATTATTATTATTCAATTTTTAGTACCTATCGAAAACGTATATACTTTGTAAACAAAATTTTACAATACATTTTTAAAATGTGTATTGAAAGGTTTATAATATTTTGAAATATTAAATAATATAAATTTGTTTAATCTTTTAAATTTCCTTTGATTTTTTTTTGCCTTCACTGAAATACTTATATGTTCTTATAATAGCTTATCATAAAGAATAAATACTCACTTTCTTTAAATAATAACAATAGAAATCTTTAATTATTCAATAATTATAATTAACAATTTATATTTGAAATATTGTCTGTAATCCCTTCACTGAGTGTTCATATAGTTTATATATGGGATTATCAGTTAAGAATTATTTGTATTTGGATTTATAATTCTACAACAAAAGTTCAATTAGACTCTCACATAACTACAAACTCTTTAAACAAATAAATTATATATGGCTTGCTCAGATATTATTAATGTTATAATTATTAGTTTGATCTCGGGCTAGGGGTTTCGGCCGGATCCATCCACATTTATTTAAATATTAAGGTTAGTTATAAATTATACATATCTTAGACTAATTATTACTTATTTAAATTTAATGAAAACATAGAATAATGATGATGATTTTAGAAAGAGAGTTCGAAAGTCTTAATATTAATTGTTCGTTGCACAAAATGTTCACTATAAAGGTTTTTATGTGAATTTGGTTTCTTTGAATAAGGTTATAAAGTCAGATATGTTTGTATTAAAATGGTTTTATCTCACCCAAATTTGTTGTCTTGATTCTCATAAGGATGTATCATTGTTTTAAGGTATTTCACTGCAAGATATAGCATAGATATTCGGCACAAAATATGTACGTCGATACTGTTCAATGGTTATTTCTGCACTAAAATTAAATTGTACTTTTTAGACCATTGTTCTCCACGGAATTCACATATAATCTCGTCGCCAAAATCTCTGTCCCAGCTGATTTACATATGTTTAAAATGGATACAATATCCTATGATTGAACATGATTTATGATATGATACTTATATTATTTTTTTTTTATATTTTATTTTATTCTATCTAATTATTCTTTAGTTTTAAATTATTTTTTAAGAAACAAACTCTTATTTTATGCCTGAATTATTAATTTGAATGTAGCGGCTCGTAATGTCGTCAGCCAATCAGAAGTGTGCTGGAGGCGGGGCTATTTTCGTATGTCGATTGAATTAGCGAAATTTCGTAGATCCGTTCTCTTTACATGCTTCGCGTTTAAATAAATGAATTTTTATTAAAATTATGAAATGTACGTTTGAAAGATAATTTAGTTTTACAGCCCACAAGATGTATCAATATTTTAGGATAATTTACTTTCATGTTTTATTCGTGTCGAATCGGTTGGGTTGTAATGTTGATTTTCTTATCCAGTGTAGTGTATGTCACTTGTTTCTTCAGTTGTTTCATTAATGGTTTTGGTTTGTGTTTCGGGCCTTTTGTGATAAATGGTAAACATATTATAGTTCCTATAGGCCAGATTTTCTTTTATCAATTCTCTTTCGTATATTTACTATTAATTTTTTTTTTCACATGGGACTTTATAATATTCTTATATTTCTAATGCTAAATTGAGTTGTCGAGTATCGTGGATATATCGCGTTGGCGCTCTGGATTTCGTGTAGGCCGAGATTAGTTTAATTAATAATTTACAACATAAATACTGAACTGTTTCAGTATATCTTTTGATATATATATATTCCATTTTAAACATTAAAAAAGATTTGGATTCACAATAAAGTTCTCTATAACTTACTATATTAATAACCCAATACAAAATAAAAATAAATTTCAAATAATATAAAATAAAAAAAATATTGTTCACCATTTGTCGAATTTGAAATAATAATATTTATAGGCCTGATCAGTAAAGGTATTCAAATTTTTTGTAACAATCTAATTTTTTTATATTATTATTAAAGATATGTTTTCTATGTGTGGTTAAAATTTTATTAAAATCGGTTAAATATTTTTAAAGTTATTCAATTTTTACATAAGGCTCTTCAATTTCTTCATGGGAAGCTTATGGAGCTTATGAGAAAGTGGGTCCCGATGACGTCAAGAGTTACTGCGCATCCACTCGTGAACCCTACCGTTAGTATTCTATATACCGTGGGTAGAAAGACCTAGACCCACCTAGCCCCTTCCCCACTTCTCTATGAAATACCTTTTGATGGGCTAAAATTATCACTAGGTAACTCAGGTATATAAGTTATCATAAAATAAATAAATAGGCATCTATGCACATAATTTAAAGAATATTCTACAACTTTCTCAAAATATTGTAGATGTCTTATTAAATATCAACTTATTTGGTTGTTAATTACAGTAGTATATTTCGATTTGTATTTTTTTGTTTATAAATGTAACATAGAATCTTACGTTTTTCAAGTAATTAAAGTGTAAATATTACTAAATAGCTCAAAATTGTACATAGTGATTAAAAAAAAAATTTAGGATTCGAGTTTTTTTCTTTTCTTTGCTTTTTCTGAGAACATTTACCATAGTAATGTATATATTGTTTTACATTATCAGAAAGAAGAGATTTCAACGAACAAAAAACTCCCCGACTTTTTTTAAAAAGCTGATATTTTGACACGAGAATTTTCGATTGAAAATTAGGGTGTTTTTTCGATATTAAGTCAAAATAAGGTGAAAAAATAAATATTTCAAATCAAAAAAATTACAGTGTCTTTAGGACATAAAAAGGTAAGTTTTCACCAAATTTCGTGAAAAAAATAATTTTTTTGCATAAGATAAAAATAAAAAACCAAAAACTTGATTATTTGAATTTTTACTTTCTCCACCCTATATGTAGTATATGGAGAAAGTATTGTTTTCGTAAAAATGTTCGAATTTGAATTTTCAGTTGAATTATCTGTTTTGGTGCTCCCAGAACCCCAAAAAATTGTTTAGTGCAATTATCTGTGTTGGTGCTCCCTGAACCCAAAAATATTTTTAGTGGAATTTTTTGTTTTGGTGCTCCCTGAACCCAAAAAAGTGTTTTTAGAGTGGTGTCTGTCTGTTAGTCTGTCTGTATGTATACACGACCAGAGAGGACACTATTGGTCCGATTTTCATGAAATTTGGTATGTAGGTACTAAACCCTAATATCTCCAGGCGTTTTTTTCATTTTCTGGAATTTTTAATTTTTAAGGGTAATTTACCCCTAAACACCCATAAAAAATTACAAAAATGCAAATTTCTCAAAAATGGCTCTAACGATTTTGATCAAATTTTCAGTATTTATAGTGCTTAAGATGCCAAACAAAATGACACCACCCGCTTTTATCAAAACTTTGGTGTTTCATAATTATGGGGAAATGTTTAAAAATAAACAAGTTTGTGTTGTCAATCTAGCATCGCGGTGGCGGCCGCACGGGGTAGTACCACGGTAGCGAGCACGGCCAGTAATTCAAAGGTCGCGCGATCGAATCCCGCCTGGGACAATAATTTTTTTATACGATTGACGTAGGTAGAATATTATTTTTTTGTTTTGTTCTAAAAAGTAGTAAATAAAATGATTAAAAACAATATTATTTTGACTACAGTAAGTTGGGAGAAAGTTTGTGTCAGTTAACTGATACCGTTTATTTACATAAATTTTGAGGTTATGTGAAAAAAGTGTAATTGCAAAAGTTGTAGGTCTCTTTATTACCTACAACTTTGTCATTTAATTTTTTTCCATAGGACTTGTAGTTTTGCCGGAAATCGAGATACACCAATTTTTACCCTTAAAAACTCACCCACTTCCCGACCTCAGATCGCCCGTAAATTATTTTTCCTTTCATTTTTGTTATATTCTCGTCCTTTTTTAACGGGTTTCATCCTACTATAATTTTTTTTCACTTTTTAATATTTTCAAAATTATTGACCCTGGTGTAATAAGTAATCATCGTTTTAAAATATGCACATCGGTCTACAGCTCTTTCCGTGCGCGAATCTACATACAATTGTACTGTTATTTCCCACTTCTTCAACGTTCAAAACCATCTACACTAATATTTCTTTGGGTATTATAACGATACCATTGGATTCGTCAAGATTTTATCTTTCTGTTGGTGCCTTCCAATCAGATGTCACTATAAAAATAGTATTTTTTCCAAGAATTACTGTAAACCCTTGCGATTGGACAGATTCTCAACCAATGAAACAGCCCATTTGTCAAGTGATTTTACGCCTACCATATCAAATGTTTTGACAGATTTCTTTACACCATTTTGTACAGCAAAGTCTGAATTTTGTAAGGGTGAGAAATAATCCAGAAATAAACCGGTTTTTTGTCTGTCTAGACGACAGTTGAAATGTACATAATCATTACGTTCTAGTAAGAAAGTCTAGCGCGTGGGTTCCCACGCTATTCAAATGTCCTGTCCTATATGCAGCGTGTGGACTGGGGACTTTTCATTAGATTGATGTCATTTTGTTATTCAAATAAAGATAACTCAAACACTTTTGTGAACTAAGGAAAGACAAGTATCCTCTACACTTTGTTATAATAATATTTCATTTTTGGGCAAAGCATATATTAGTAAATGACGTTACAATCTAGGCCTAAGTTTGTTACCAGTCGTGTACTTGGAACATAAAAACTGTTTTTTTCAAAATAAAAAATTTGAAATTGATAAAATGTTTTTATACAGTTCTATTCAGAACTAAATTACAAAACTTTTTTACACTTACGAAAAAAATACAAAAAAATGTTTACTACTTGTTATGTAGGTCTAAAGTTGAACTTTTTCCTTTCGTTACTGAACATTTTTTGTTTCTTGAGCTAATAACTATTACAATTTCAAAATAAACTAATTTTTAGTGGCATATTTGAATTCTTTGAAGTTTCTTCTACAAAAAAGCTATTGAACACTTTTGGATTGGGGTTCATTTACTATTTTTGGCGAATTTTTAAAAATATGCTTGCAAAACGCTAAAAACGGGCTGGCCAATTTAGGCTTTAACCATGCCGCTTTTAGGGTTAAACTGAGAACAAAATAAATGTCCAGTGCCTTTAACTTAATATAATTACATCCGAATGAAATGGTATTCAAAGAGGTGGTAGAGAAATAAACTAGTTGAATAGCGAAAGCAAATGCAGGCCTATTACTTTGAGTCTTACTTTCATAACCTACATTGTTAATTAATCTATTAAGAATGCCAATATATTGTTTATGGTTATAGGATATAACTTAACTACTAACTATACTTTACTACCTGACATTTTTATGCCTGATCAAACTTGTCACTTCAGCTAATTGTACGCGCAAAAGTTTTTCTTAGACCTGTTTGGTTAAGAGTATCAATATGGTATAACAAAATAATTTATCAATAATATAATGTAAATTGTTTTGTTTTGTAAAATAACATAGTAAAGATAGGCTACAATGAATGTAATAAAGATATCATTAAATTGTACTATCCTTATCTTCTACAAGATCTTGAATTTTTGTGTCAATTTCCAAATGTTTTTGGGATGGAACATACTCCTCATCACTTCTAAGTTCTGTTAGTCATGAGAATGGGCTTCCACCCTTAAATTTACTGAATTATCTATTTAACAACTGTATACAATCTAAACCATGCAACATAACCTAATGATCAGTAGCAACAAAATAATGATGTCAGCTGTCAGTGTAGATAAAAGTTTGCTAGATAGAACTAAATTGACCTCTCATAATTCACAAAAAATTAAAAAATGATTAAACAATTTTTATGCATTATGTAAAGGCTTGATAAAGTAACTTTTGTATGTAATAAATACGTGTGTGACAGTTCTTATTAATAAGTTAATCTTCTTTGCTTTAGTATTTCTGTTAAGCTTATGAAAGTTCATTTTACTATTCTTCGCCCTACTGGAGAACTTTAAATTAATCTAATTTGAACTACTTACGTCTGTTCTCCGTTTACAACGTGTTTTCTTTACACTACGGCCGTTTCGGCTTTTTATTCAGCCATGTTCACGTGTTGGTATCTGTAGCGTTATTGTACTTCGTCATTTAAAAAACACATTTAAAATCACAATTTACATATACTGATATTTAACATTCCAAAAAAGAAGCGGGATAGCTTCTTTCCCGCAAAATGGATAGAAAATCTGACAATGCCAACAACCTCATTGGGATTAATGTGTTGTCAATGTCCATTAACCAAAACACAATACAATGGAAGGGAAAAAACTGATGGTGTAAACCTACGTAGACATAGATGGACATTCTTTATTTGCACAATACATTTTTTCATGTTTATATACATATAAAACAGGTGCATCGTCAACTTACGCTACGTCAAACAACAAGCTTCATCAACACGAAATGATGATGTGTTCATGCGGTGATGGCGGAACATTGCATCCTCAAGTCGATTCAGTACTCTTTGTCAGAAAAAATCACTGACTTTTCTTCTTAAGTTTGTGTAAATTAGTTATTTTTGTGTTTAACAGTGATTAAAAATGATTCTACAGAAATGTATAAATGTAGCCAATATGTGCTGTACGTAACCAGCTTTCGTTCTAAATTGGTTTCAGGCGTTTTCATTGAGCTTAGACTCTATGTATATCTCTATTAAAAAACATAGAGACATACATGTATTTAGTTTAGAGTTATCTTCTTGTACATTTAATAATAAATGTAGGTTTTTTCACAAACGTCTTTTAATTTCTTCTGTTTTTAAGTTTAAAACATCGGTCATTTTTCTGAACTCTGTTCGACTCTACTGTATTTATATTTACAGTAAAATGAAATATTATTGTCAACATGATCGAGACCATATTGAGATTTTATTACTAGCTACAACTTGTACCCTATAAATATACAATATTTTCAGTTGAAATGGATTTTTTTTCAAATTATATAAGATTCTTTCAAAATGTTTGTTTTTATATTAATTTTCAAGAACTAAAGTTACTCTACGCCTATCTGATACAAAATTAACTACCTAGCAACATTGTTACTCTTCTATTAATGTTTCACATGCATGTTGGCTTGTGTTTCTGTTCTGGTTTCTATGTATGTTATTCACATTATACATTTAATGTGTATAGTTTGTATGCCTTTGTTTATGAAGTGAACTAAATAATTTAATGTGAAATTCCTGAATCCCTGGTATTTACTAATGCAGTACAACCTGTCATATTCGGACTAATGTGGCGACCGGCCGATCCGGATATGGAAAAATCAGGATATAGCAGGGTCATTTATAAATAGCCAGACGGCCCGAAAAAATGAAAACCATTGTTGTTGAATACTATTTTCAGATGTTTGAAGCGGTTTGGATTTGTATTTACTATACTACAATGTTCTATGTAGACTAACAAATTGAACTTCTGTATACAACAGTGACTATTGGCAATTAAAAGTAAACAATAAAAGAAAACAGTTTACATTGTAAAAACACAATTTTAATTATTACAGTACAGTAACTAAATATCTAAAGTATGTAGGTACAGCACTGTACTTAAAAACACACTGGCTTTAAAAAAATTACTGGTAGCCCTACAGTTCGGCACATTAAAATATAAATTAAGTTTTACTTACAGTACCTTACAGTAACGCTAATGGCTACATTAGTTTTGATTTTCGGCTGCTTCACACACTGAACATGTTTTTTAGAAGCCATGTCCCTCAATCTTCTTAAAAGCATCACTTCGGTTTCACTTGTTTCATCTTGATGTTCAACCTAACTTATCAGAGATAATGTTTCAAGGTCACAGCCCGCTAAGAATAGACTAGGCTCGGAGCGCAAACATTATTCTAGCTGCAACTTTCACTTTTCCACCCCATCCGCCACACAACCAAAATACCAAAATTTGTTTGGAGATGCGTCCGGTTATGGAAAGGTCCGGATGTGACAGGTCGTACTGTTTATCGATTTCCCAATCTGTCACAGAAAATACGAAGGAAATTTGTAAAATGTTGGACATCCTAACAGGACATGTCTCTAGTATTAACATAATTTTCAGCCGTACACTGAGCCCTGTTAAGGAAGGCTCGGCAAAACGTCAATGCCAAGACGATTCAGACCACCCTAGCAAGAAATCTAGGATTGACTTAACAACAGCAGAAACTAGTAAAGATTTCTCCTGCTCTGATAGTTTGTTATTGGTGAACACTCCACACGTGCCTCGTGCTATCAGATCTTTAGTTAAGGCAGTACTTACTCCACAATCCATTTTGAAGGTGAGTGTACATGTCCTCAGAATGTACGGTAACTCTGGTAAAAATATCTTGGTACTTTTTTCTATAAAAAATAAACAAATGTAAAAAAATTTACTTTAGTACAGTTTGGATTTTAATATTGTAAATATTTGTTTAGTTATTAGAAGGAAAAAATTAAGTAGCCTAATTTGATTAAAGCATAACCATTGTGCTTTCTTTAAAATGAGCTTAATGTCATTTATGAGATATTAAATTAGATATAATTTAGGTGTAGCCTCCTGGATTCTATATTTATATGAATCATTAAAGGTTAATTACTTTAATTTCCCAAACAGACAGTCCAATGTTTATCCAAATTGGGAAACCTTCATCATCAGATCCGAGACGTAATGTTGCTGTTCAGCCATTCAAGGGTCATATTTTTTAACTTGCACTTTTTACTGAAAAAGTAAAGTTTGCTCTCTTTTGATAATAAAATATCACTTGTTAGACAATGACACAATTTCATACCGAACACGTATATATATAAACATTTATACGTTGAAACGATTAACTGCTAATTAAAAATTGATGCTGGTATCGGCGCACATGAGTAGAACGTACCGATCGGTCGCTGATAACCAACTCAATTAGTTGGAAAAATAAGAGACGACGCCTTTGAGTGGCTTAACAGCAACATGACGTCTTGGATCTGACGATAACGGTTTGACTGTTGAAACCAGTTATCCATTTATATAAACATTCGATTGTGGGACAGGAAATTAAAGTAATAACCCTTTAATAATTCATTGAGATAATAATTGTCTGTAGTACAGTGATTGGTTAACATTATTCTTAAGGAGAAAAATGAATGAGTATAGAGAATGTGAAGTTTCCACAAGTTGACAGACTTTAATAAGAGGTACAGAAAATACAATCTTTAGGTAATCTAAACAATAAGAAACTAGGGGAAACCCCTGCATGCTCTGCATGCCAATCCCGTTGGAACCTTCTATACACATTATTATGTTATGTTTTCTTTATAATAACGTTATAGGATTAATAATAACCTCAAAACTAAGATGGTAAATAATGTTAAATGTCCAAATAAAATTATTTCGTGTATTTTATAACAGCAGTTTTAATAAAGTTTAAAAGAACCAGCAAGGCTACACTTTAACAAAAACCTAACCTTAATGTTAGAAATACAAATAATTGTTTCAATTTTTGAAATCAGCTGTTTAAGAGATCAAAGAGCTGATTACTGTAACAACAAAAAACATATTTATTTAGTATGGCGGTCCCATTGTCGTAAAATATTTATTATAGTTTGTGTTTTGTTGTTTTTACGACTAACAATGGCGTTGTTTTTCAAAAAGTATATAAAAACATGCTTGTATTCGAATATAATGTTGTGTCAAAATTTCAAAGCAATCGGTGAAAAACTTTCGGAGATTTGAGATTTTGAATAAACGGACATTTAAATAGATAATTTTTGAATTTTTAGATCGTTTTTAACTTTTTTATGAAAAACATGTTTTAAAAAAGTATTATGTTTTAAATTTTTTAGTCGTAGAAGTTTTTATTAAAAAGTAGCACTGTATTTTAATTATATTCATACAAATTAAATAAAAATCCATCTTGCTCCATCAACTTTTCGTACTCCGTTCTATTAATTCTTTCTAAAAAATTCTCATAAAAAGCCCAGTTTAAAATGAAGTAGGACAGTAATATAATAACCTCGATAATTCGATTCGCAGTAGTTCGAGGGTCCGAGTATTTTTAGTTGTGTTTGCAAAATTAAAAACCGCTTTTTTGTCTATTTTAAAGCTTTTGAAACATCGATTGTAACGCACTTTCAAAATTACTTTGTTACCGCTGCCCCATCGTACATTTAAAATGGCAACTAGTCTTAAAAGTAAAAAGGATCAAAGTGGATGGCAGGTAGGTAATGACTCAACATTGGGTTCCTACGCCGCTTATAATTATAATCAGGGTGTCTAGCAACAGGGAAAATAGGGAAACCCTGGAAAAGTCAGGGAATTTTACTTTTCTGGAAAAGTCAGGGAATTTTGGTTAAGGTCAGGAAAAATAACATTTCTAAGGAAAATAGTTCAAAACAACTATTTAAAATCATAGATTAATACAATTTTTAATTGAGAAAATAGACATTAAAGGTAAGATGAATTTCTAAATTAATCAATAAGAAAACTACCGTACGTTTTCTGATATGTAAAAACAATTATCGGCAAGTTACGGGAGTGATTGTGGCAGTTTGTTCCAATGCACTTGCCTTGATATGACCTTGAAACCTTTCACTAACATGCTGTTTCTAGAAATGTTAGTTTTATTTTTAAATGTTTTTGAATTTGGGTATCTTCATATCAATTAATTAAATATTCAATGCAAATCTGTACCGGTAGCTGGATTACAAAAACCAATTAGTTATTTCTTTTGTTATAATATAATAAAATATAATTAATTTGAGTAATTCGTTGTTTAATTTAATATTTATAGTCATAAAAATGTGTAATTTGCAACTTCTGGTGGGGGGTACAGTAACATAGATAGTATTAAATATTGAACAGTATTAATATTACCGTGTTTAATTAAATATTTAATTAATTCCCTACAAATTTATTTGCTCACCAATATAATTTGATTGATTTACTAAAATAAATTTAGCATGGTTTTGTTTGTGATTTTTTTAACATTGGTCAGGGAAAAAGTAATTTAGGCAGGGAAATGTCAGGGAAAAGTCAGGGAATTTCAAAAGGTCATGTCACTAGACACCCTGATAATGTCAGCTCAAACATACACCCCATACTTGACTGTCTCTCTTGTTATTCTAAAAATAGTTAAATTTCAATAGTAAACTGTCAGTTCCCACTGAAGTACACGCGCTGCGCATATCGGTGTTTTTGTATAACATTGTCGAATAGTGAGTGCATTCTTTACTGTTTCTGTTAAAATTGTTTTAGTTTTTTAAGTTGTAATTTTGATTGTGTTTTGTAATGATGAATGAAAAAGCTAAAAGAAAGTTTGTGCCAATTAAAATTAAATTAGAGGCCTTAAAATGTCTAGACAATGGTGAAACCTTGAAGAAAATTGCAACTGAGTACGGTGTCGGTGAATTATCTGTAGGGGAATCCTTATAGAGATAAACTCGAAACATTTTCTACTATTAAATGTCCTAATATTTCAACTAATTAAAACATTAAAAAAATACAGTATTCTTTATTTTCATCCATTTCTCCGCGTATTCCGAGTTTTTTTATAGTTCGAGGTACAGTCAGCCCCAATTAGCTCGAATTATCGAAGTTTTACTGTATTACAATTATTAATTGTTAATTTAACTGTACTATCTTAGTTTAATATGCCTAAAATTGAAGTTTTATTTTCAATGTACCCTTGTATTTTAAATTATTCTAAAATGTTCTAAGCTTAAAATTGGTTAAAAAATCTGTCGCCTAAAACTCTAGCTTCTGCCAATTATAAATAAAAACTTGTATAGTGAATGCACATTTAGTTTTTCGTATACTATGTTGCTACATTTGACTAAAAGTTAACTGAGCTTAATCTAGGTGAAAGAGCTCAAAGTAACAGAACTCTGGAACCACATTTTTTCGGAAGCAGAAAGGTTACTTTCCATAACAGAAGCAGGAACTGTTAACTTTATCTATTTTCAGACGTACCTGATTTTAAGTTTAATGAAATCCGTCGTTTCATTGCTACAGAATTTTGGTTTCACAGAACCTCCTGTTACAGAAATCTCCTAAAGTCATTAATTATCAAATCAATAAATTATCCAATATTTTAATAAATTAAACTAATTGCTAATATGCAAAACCTATGTTTCAGACCCAAAACTGGAAGCCTACTCAGACTCCAACATCTAGAATAGTTTCAACACCAGACAGAAGAATTCTAGATGAAGAAGATAATATATCTGTGAAGTCAACACCTTCGGGACGGCAAATTAGGTTTAGTTTACCTAATGATGAATCTTCTTCATCTCCAAGGTAACCATGACTATAATCTTTAGAAACATTTGCCGTTTTTATAAAATCTTAAGGAATTCAACTAACTTGAATTGTGTCCTTATAGAAATAAAATTGTACTTGTGTCTGGTTTAAGATCATTCTATATATTTATAGAATGGTTCAGTACAGCAGATTTTATTAACAAAGTTTTTTTAGGCTTTCTTAAATAACAATCACTTAAATCATTTCAAAACTTAATAGAGAAAACTGATGGTATATAACAATTCGGAAATATAATTTCATGTACTTAAAAACGTAGTTGTGTCCGGTGTCCCTGATCAATTAAAATTAAGAGTACGCTTAAAAACATATTATTACTTGGAAAAGCATAAGATTTTCTGTCTAGTATCTGCTTTAAGAATAAGGCTATGTTCGAATTTCTCTGAATAAAAATGTGAGACATCTGCTAGTCTATCCTTACGTGGGAATGAAGTACTTGCTTGCTATAGCTGTTGTCAGCTGTTATTCTATTTGTAGGTTATATTTAACATAATTAGAGAAATTTACTAAACAAAATTTATAATTTTTTTTATATGTAAACCCAATAAAAGTTGTAGTTTTTTATAATATTGTTAAAACTAGGGATGGTTCGATTCTCGATACCACCGATACTTTAGCTTTGGTATCGGTATCGAGAATCGATAGCCAAAACTCGATACCGATTACCGATACCAAGAGATACTTAGTTCAGTTGAAGTTGTAAGAACTGCCCGTTCTCGTTATAATCCACTGCTATATTTTTCTTTTTAAAAAGCCCTACTTATTGTGCGTCAAATTTATAATTTTACTTTATTTGAATTTTATAATTTAATAAAAGAATTTACTATTTCCACACCTTTTTGTGTTTACTGATCACTAAACTAGATATAAGCTAGGCTTATATAGACTCAAATAGTAACTAGGCTTTTATTTTTACAATAAGATGATTTCCTTTATTTCAGGTATTTATAGAGCACAAAATATACAACCTTAGATGTTGTATTATTACAAAATAAACAAAATATATACAAATTATTAACTAAGACTCTAATTTCTCGGGTTAAAAGATCCTGGCCCATTAACTGTGCAATCGGAAAATACAAAATGCTTAAAATTATACAAGGTTACAAATCTACAACTAGGAATATTACAAAAGGTTTTTATAGTTCAAGTTCTCAAAATAGATTGGTCAATTTATGTACTAATTATTGTTTCATTTAATTTGGTTGAATTTAGAATATTGAAGTCACTGTCTAAGTTCAGAATTATAAGATTTGGTCGGATATTACCTTATGGCAAAGTTCACTTTTCTGTAGTTAGTTTTTTTTTTAAAAGCTCAGTAAATGTTTCTTATATATTTGATGCTTTCTTCCTGAGTAATATTATTTAAGCTTTCTTCTATGTTAATCAAGTTTAGTTTCTTAAAGGACTTTCATTATCAATTATTATTAAGGGTCGGCTCTAGCTGTCGGCCATGTTGGTTGACACTCCATAAGACCAATGTTAAATTAAAATCCATATTTTTCCTTTATTTTTGATTGGATAATTATGAACGATATGTCATTTTAAAGCTATGGCCAATACGCATGCAAATGGCTTTTCCAAAATTAAGAAAAACGTTTTGTTTAATATTTATTAACAATTTAAAAAATTAATTTTTAATAATTTTTTATGTTGTCACTATTAGTTATAGCGAAAAAGTACCAAGCCATTTGCATGAAGAATTTTATCCCCAAGAGTTTGGTATTTTTTTGAAAACGCTATTTGAACAATTTCGGGTTTTAAATGGATTTAGGATGAGCAATGTCCGCGTAACCTACCGCCGCTACGCTGGAGTCGCAGGTTGCTTTCTGTTTTACTAGAGCCGACCCTTAATTTATTCAATAACCGAGGCATGTGACCCGACATTTCCTTTACTGCACGAACGTCATGATAAATAGTTTTCGGCCTAAAGGAATGGACTGTATCAGACTAGGATAGCTTCTAATGCATAATTTATTTAACTATCCCGCTTCTCCATTTTACCAATGCCCCTGCAAGTCTGAATAACAATTGCTTGTAGTAGATTGTCTGTAAAGTGGTTGTGGTCCTTTCACATATAATATATTATTTCAGAGTTTTCCTTTATATTATGTTATATTTGTCGGAAATATTGATACTTCGTCTTCATAAAAAATATTTAATGTTTAATTGTCTTTAAATTGTCCAAAATACGTAATTATCTGTTTCTTCAAAATAATATATCACTTTTAGAACGTATACTTATGAACAGCTAGCTGTCTTACCAAATTCATGTTTCAGACATGCGCAGTATTCTAAATTCCAATCTTTGTCATATAACCTATTTTATACGTTTCAATATCTATTCACACTTTATAACACTGATTTTAATAAATTGTACATTGTTTCTTAATTTTAACATCTATTATAACTTACTTTACATGATTAAATTTATTTGCTAATAGCATTCTGAGATATAAGTATTTCGAATATATTGGTAGGCTATGCTTCATTTAATTTCCAATGTTTGGTTAGGTTTGTATTGTATTAAGGTAAGTTAAAGTGTTATATTAATATTAAAAGTGTTTATCGTTATTTCCTTATTAAATTAAAAGTTCTGAAATGAATTTACTTGTATCAAAATAATTTAATGTAGATCGAGTTTTTTTTTTAGGTTAAATAGGCTATCTATCTATTTACTTGTTTTTATACCAGGATCCTTATACTTTCTTAGTTTATTTTACAATACATTTGGGATAAAATGTTACAACGGTATCGAGAATCGATAGCCAAAACTCGATACCGATTACCGATACCAAGAGATACTTAGTTCAGTTGAAGTTGTAAGAACTGCCCGTTCTCGTATAGACTCCGTGAATGTAATCTCTGGTATTTGCAATCGCATTCTCTGTATTTTACTCAATTCAGCATTTAACAATAAATATCAGTAGGGAAAATGTAAAATATTATTAATTTTATATAAGTAGACATTTTCCCCAGTAAAATGTTTTAGGCAATTGTTTCCTTTCTTAAGTAAACGCTTCTTGTTTTATTTTTATTCATGCGTAGGCTGTTATTTGTACACAAGAAGTCTAGAGTAGGCTCAAGGTCAAACACTTATGGATTCGTTTGTTATCGTGTCTATAGAATTAATTAGGGTGTCTACTGTGAAGAAAAATAACACATTTTATAGATCGGTAACAAAAGTATTTAAACTTTAAAGTAATAATTTTATTTGTTTGAAGTCGGGTAAAACTTGTTGGGACTTACGTTATCCGTGATTTATGATTTTTATGGAAGTCCGGACGGAATTCCTTTGTTTTACTTTTTATTTAGAGATGGATCGGTTCCATTTGTTTTCGGTTCCCGGTTCTAGAGTCAAATCGGTTCTATTTATTATTCAAGGAATTTAACAAGAATTTAAGAGTAACGTATAAGATTTAATTTGAATACTTAAATGATTAAGTATGTTATGTACAGATAATTAAATACAAGTATTCAGCTAAGTTAAATTACAGACAAAAGTCCATCACTTTCAACGTCTATTATAAAATATTGCCACACTTCGATGTCATTGCTGAAAAGACTACCCTACTCCGGTTAAGTTTCCACATATCCTCAACTAACTAAACTTAATCAAATTAATATGTTAATTCAGTATAGTGTCGATTATCCGAAAGCGGAAATGTACTGTAAATAAATAAGTACTTTACAGTACTGCACGTAATTCCGAATTTAAAGGTTTTTACTCGCATAATCAGCCGAGGTGTAGATTTCAGGGAGTTTGTGCGCTCAACGGAACAGCGGCAGCTGTTGAGTCAGCCGAGCGCTTGTCCGCCCTTTGTAAGTGAGTAGGCGTACACAATTTAATTACCCGAACAAATCGACGATCTACTATTAACTAATGCGGTAACTAAAACAAAAATATTTAAATTTAATAAAAAAAATAAATAAAACACTGCACTAAAACTGAATACTGCAAGTATTTACACACAGCGTTATTAACTTGATATTACAGTACTTTGTTCTAACAAGTTGTTCAGACTTCAGCGGGACTAAACTGACGCCGTCAAATCAAATTTTCGATGATTGAAGTTCCGATTATTTCTGAACTTATCCGAATTGAACGTTCAGAAACAAAACATATGATATTCCGAGTAACGCAATCCTAGTCAGTCGTAAACAAATATTATTCCGAATAATTAAAAACTTGTTTTATTTTAAATTGCAACGCATTCTGCTATTTCGTTACTGAAACTCTTACGTGTTTTTCATTTTACTAGGTTAATTGTATTTTCTTATGCGGACATTCCATTGTTTTCGGGAGTAGGTTTTTTCGCGGACATACGCTGTTGTATATTATAAATTGCGTTTGAATGCCGCGTTTTATAAAATTAGCGCTAATATTATTCGGACGTCGTATTCTTTTGCGGACATTCGTCATTTTATTTTTAATAACATTTCACCAATGGTAGTTCATAAAATTGGTACTAATTATATTCGGGCATCGATTTTTTGCGGGCATTTACTGTGGTACTTAAATTATTTTTAATGCCTGCGTTTTTTAAAATTAGCGCTAATAATATCATAATATTCGGATGTCGTATTCTTTGCGGACATTCGTCATTTTATTTATTTTTTTTCGTTGTTTTTTTTTTAGGTATTGTTAGGGGTAGAAATAAACTACCCTTATTACCCGGGTTCGAACACTAGGTTAATATATAAATAAGGGACAGATCAATAACAATGCATCAGTGTGGTTCAGTGGCAAAACTTATCTCTCTATATTTATTTGTACAATGCAATAACATAAACATAATATGGTTTGATACATTATCCTATACTTATGCTCTACATACATTTCCTTTACTAGATACTACTTTCGTATGACAGACTGAAACAAGAACTCGGTAACAAAGCTACTGATTTTACTTTAATTAAACTTTCCCGTTAATCTTTTGACTCCAAACTCAATGTGATATTAATAGACTAAGTATTCTGTGACTCACTCAAATCTCGTTCTATTGCAGAACCGGTTTCGTCCTTCTATCTCGTGTAGACTTCTCGTAGTGATGACTTGTCTCGTGTTGTCCAGCTTCCAACCCTCAGTTTCTCAATCACAACACTTGGCCAAGTCCCGGCCAAACGTCCCTAGCTAACTGGCCTAGCTTTCCGGCCCCACACTTAACAGACTGGCCTAGCTACCGGCCCAACACCTTAACAGACTGGCCTCGAATCTAGATTAGGGTTATGCTTATATAACCCATCTAACTTCCGTGTTGACAAACTACACTGTTCTTCCGTGCATCACAAAAACACTTCCGCCAAGCTCATCCTTCCTTGTTATGCTTCCTTGTTTACCTCTATCTGTCTTACGCAAAGTAATATCTTTACACTAAACATACTAACTCTAATAATTAATATAACTAATATATATTTCTGATCACACACCCCATCAATTCGTAACAATACCCCTCCTCTGAAAAATGTCGTCCTCGACATTTGTCTTACATCTCCTTCGGGGGTTATTTTCCTAAATACATACTTCTACAACACACACACATTAACAATACATTCACCTTACAGATTCACAACATTTACAACAAAATTTACAAAATCTAAAATACAACACACAACATATAAAATTTCCAATGCTTGGGGGAATAAAAAGTTCTGGGGAAAAAGAACGTTCAGGGAAATCTGGGGTGTGGGAAAAGGAATCCGGCGCACTCTCCAGATAGCGACCCGCTATCCGCTGACTAGGTATAAAACACATTCTGAGATCCCGTAGCCACCAACCGCTCCCTCTACACAGTGTCTGCTGTCCGCTGCCACGCCCGCAACATCCAAGGTAGAGGTTCCTTAAGAATGGTCCTAGCAGATCCGCTCTCAGTTCCGTGGCCGCCGCTGCTGCTGCATTTTTCCTGTGGCTCTCCTCATATTTGGTATTGCAGCTGCCGCATCACGGAACGCAAGTATGCCGTCCTCGTAGCCATGCTATCTCTTTTCAACAAACTCAAAAGTTATAATTAGTAATGGCATTTTTAACTCCCAACCATTGTTCAAATCTTCCACAGTCCAAAAACCAGAATAAACATCCTACTTAAGCCATTTAATATACCACATTGAGGAAATCATCCCTTATATACAAAAAACAAGTCCCCCGCCAAACAACATAGCTCTGAAGTTTACAGACACCTTGGTGCACTCTGTCTTACAATATATTATAACCCATTACACACATAATATACACAATATAACATAATACATATAATTCATAAAAACTTAGCAACATAACTTATATAATACAAATATAGACCAAAATACAAAATATACAAACGCAGACTTTCAACTAAGAAACAAGAAAAACACACAACCAACGCTGCTCACTCGGAAGCTACATACTTCTTTAACCTTGCTACATGCCCATTTTCTGGCTTCAATCGCCCATGCCTGTACATAGCAACCCTGTAATTTTCCCGCAAGACCTTACATGGCCCCGAATAGTTCCGGGCCAATTTGTCATGCCTCTTCGGCTCCCGAACAAACATCTGCTCCCCTACACAGTATTCTACCCCTTTATATCTGTAGTCATACCGCTTGACCCGTGTTCGCGCCATATTTCGTGGTAAATCCTTCCGTGAATTGGGAATCATTCTCCGTGTTGCTACAGGTTTAGTAAAATTCCTTAAACTGTCATCCGTAGGTAGTGCGCGACTTCCATGGAGTACTTTCCTACGCGTGTTCAAAGTCATTACACCATAACTCCGTATTGTTGACTTACGTTTGCTTGGATCATCTGTTCCGCTTGGCAATGACTTCAATTCAAGGTCGCTGACACAGCTATCGCGGCCTGAATGTACTACGTTTCCGCGTACGTTATTGTTTTGCTGACGGCAGTGCATTCGATTTCTCACAAAATTCACATGTGTTTGTTGTTCCCGACGCTGTGTGACCTTCCATTGCAACTCTACATTATCCTTTTTACTAGCGTTTATCAGAAACAAACCTTGTCTCCGAGGCTCCTCTGGTTCAGCGGAATACCTTCGCTACATCCTCGGCCCTTGTAGCTCTTCCTGAAATCGACGTCTACAGTCTCTAGCAACGTGCCCTATTTTATCGCATATGCAACATGTGCGTTGCTGCGCTGGATACCTGTACCGTTGCGTGTAGAATGCGCGTCCGTCCATTTCCGATCGCCCTTTGTAGTTTCCTGGCTCCTGCCTCCGATTGTAGCTGTAAAAGTTTCCCCTACGCGACGATGCATGTCTTGGAATTTCGCCCCTGCACTCATTGGAAAAGTGCCCTGGCTTGCCACACTCCCAACATGTATAACTGTGCGTCGTATACTGGTCACGCTGTGTATTTTCATACCGCCCTCCGGTCTCATAATATCCATGGAATGCCTTCCGATTGGGCGCCCTATGGTTGCCGTAAGATCTCTCCCTACATGGCGACCTGTCGTCCTGGAACCACACCTGGCTCTCCCTATTATGTTGCATCCTACCATCGTATTGTGTCTCATACGTTCCCCGCTCGCGATGTGCCGTCACCTGCATATGGTCTAACATAGTCATAACTCTGTCTATCCTTTCTCCCAGTTCAGCCACCTGCTTATCCACAGTATCGTCGGACGAATGACACCCTAATCGATTCCGCATTAAATAAGCTGCCTTTTCGTATGACTTAATGTTGTCCCTCAGCTTTTTCAACGAAGAATTGTCCAACATTGCTATTTGCTGTAGCAATGCTGGGTTGAGCCCCTTCAAAATATATGCACACAACTCTTGTTCTGGCATATCCGCATCTATCCGTGCGCATAAATGTTCTACGTCTGCCCAATACTCTACGAAGGATTCACCTTGCAATTGTACCCGATTATTAAGCTTCATTAACAACATCTCCTTTTCCAGCGTGGGTGTAAATGTATTTATAAACAGTCCCTTTAACTCCGCCCATGTGAAAACATTGTGCTTACGCTCAAAATTATCGTAAACTGTTAAAGCAACACCCTCTAAATACATGGGAAAATATAACAATTTTCTGTCATCTGCCCAACCATTAGCTAACGATGCACGCTCAAACCTTGTCACGTAACTTAAAACATCGTCCCCCGTAGTACCCCGGAATTTACCCGGATCAAAGAAAGGTACTCGCTCTACCATTTTTGGTTGTATAAACAAACTAGCCGTACAACCTACGCCTTTTGTTGCCACTAACTTAGATCGTAAATTAGAACGTATGCATTCTAAATCTGCTTCCTCAGATGCGCGAAAACCTAAATCTGTCCAAATTTTATCTGCTCTATTTTTGTTCCGAGCCTTTATTTCAGCTAAAGTTAAAACAATTCAATCTGCAGAAACCACCGGAGTTTATTCCCTGACGTAAGCAATATAACGCAAGGCCTATACGCTGTGGTATTTAATCACTGTAACACTTAACAATAAATTCCAAGCTCGCAAATTCCTGAGCTCGGTATGCATCGAAAACAAACAAAGAAACATACAAATCGATATCTACTGTATTCCACACTTCCAGTTACTCAATCCGCTGAAAATGCAAAATACACCTATTGGTACCAAATAGAGTATGTTGTCCCGTGAAGACTTACACGTTTCGAGGAAAGAAGGAGCTAATTGCTGACAATGAATTCCTACCGCGCCATAACAATTAATTCATTCGTACTTAAAATATAACACAATACTTAAATTTAAAGACGTCGAAATTATGCTACGAACAAAAATACAAACATACTAACAAAAAATTCACAATAAGGTATCCAAAACGTAACACTGGCCATACAACAGGTATTTAAAACAATTACTCATCAATAAGTTAAATCAATACTTGTAAACCCTAATTCAATTAAAACATTTTTCAGCAAAAATTAAGACAACATATTTTTTCCATACATCTACATACGTATTTACTGTATCTGTAAAAAAAACTAAGTAATTTTACAAAAAAAGTTCATTTAAAATTCGGCCGATTTTTTCAAGCAAAAACTATTTTTGGTAAAGACCAAAACTCCAGCTTATCACCATTTTGTTAGGGGTTGGAAATATAACTCCATTTTTGGTTGTATAATCGGAAATCGGTTCCGGTATCGGGAATCGATTTTTCAAAATATCGGTATCGGTATCAAAAATCGAAAAATCTGGTATCGACACATCCCTAGTTAAAACAAATTTATAATAACCGTACTCTTTTAAATCATTAACCCTTTGCGCTCGAAAGGCCCCTACCAGTGGCCACACCCAACTCTTAAACAACTTGTATTATTTCCCATAAACATGTTGTAGCGTCGCTACAATATTTATCAATAATATTCAGCTTCGTGA